>JACXGI010004026.1:40526-57191 GCA_016801175.1 Esox masquinongy
CGGTTCATACCATATATGGGTAAGATATACGTTGTTTAACACATCTTCTCATGGCAGCTGCCGTCTTCGGGTTTCCCTGTTGTTATTCCAACCAATCGACTTCTAGCTCCAGCATCTTTTCCCTTATTTGGCATTCTGCCCATTTACTACCACATACCAAACGGTCTGTTCTTGCTCCCAACTATTCTAGTGAGATAAGAATCCTGTCACCCCCTCCTCTAATGCAGGTACAATGTTTCTTAGTTCTACTTAGCCTCTAGCAGACTTGCATGTTATCTTAATGCTATTGCCCCACACTAGCTAACTACTGCAGGTATCGCAAGTTTTCTTTTAAGGTATACCTGGCTAACTAGCTACTGCAGCTAGCAAACGGTACTGTACGACAACATTAAACAAACATCAGTTTAGTTCGTTAAGCTGACATCATTTCTGGAGCACCGTCATCATTTCTGGACAAGGAATCTCAGGTAAGCGTATTTAACTACTTTACAAAGCAGGTAGACAACTATCTGTCATATAGCTAAAATCACTTTGGTAGTTCCCATCGAATTACAGTACTGTCTAGCAAGCCAACTAACTTTAGCTCAAACATTAGCAAGCTACAGTACAGTACAGTAAGTCAACTACTAACTAGCTTGGTTGGTAACTTTTTTCAAACATAGATGAACATTGAGTCACCTCACAAGTACTCAAATGTTAAGATTTTTACTATGAGTTCCACAAGAAATGATTCAACAAGATATTGGACAAAATTGCAAAAGTGATATAAATAAACGAGTTCATATAAATGAACGAGTTGAATCAAATGGTTGACACTGTTTTATACTGTTTTTTAAAGTGGTTTTCATTGTCCATGTCCAGGTGCAGCAACGGGTCCAACGGCAGAGGAAGGAACTAGATGAGATTTGCTAAGTCCCACACAGTTCTGATTTTAATTTTATGTAGCAAAAATGTATATACTTTTTTGCTACATATGGGGCTCTTGTATATTACAGGATATATCATGTAATTTGCTAGGAGAAAATGTCTGGACTGATGATCTGACAGCATTGCCATTATTATATCTGGGAAGTGGTTGATAAAATAAATGTATAATATTTATACATAATACCTCAGTGTAAAACTAAACGTTGGTGTAGAACCCTGCTGAAATGTGTTGTGCACATTTAAAATTTCATGGAACAGTTGGAGCAGGTAAACACAAGGTTGGAGAAAACTGTCAAGATGTTGACTGAACAGAAATTAACTTAGCTGTACATATTCTAGCTGTACGTATGAATATAAAAAATGTAAGAGGAAAAGGGCAATGAATGGTCAACTGGATAGGATGCCTGGGATTCGCGATTACCAACTGACAACCTTAGAAATACCACGTTGCTACGACATGCTAGTGACCAACTGACAACGTCAATTAGTTACGTTGTAGCGACAACAAGAAAAAGTGTTAGCTGGGTATTCAACAAATAAATGAAAATGCACACATTAGAGGGTGAGCGAGATACGTTTATAATACACACTCTTCTTGGCTCCACATTTTAAAATAGGAATGTCTTTATGAAAATACTAAATTGTAGATCGTGAGAAATCTGAGACTGGCCCAGCTATAATATAAAATGCAGGTGCAACATCACTGTCCACTGCCAGACAGGTTAAAACAATTTAGCGGACTTAATGCAGCCTTTTTGTTCTTTCGGACACATTTCTGTCTGGTATCCTAATTATCCGACAAAAAATAAGATCTGATTATCCCTCTTCCCTGGCATATTTCGGAATGGATATTGCCGATTTTAGATATCAGTCGGATTGGGTATTGATTTTACAACATATAAGATGGATGTTTTGGGTATCGGATAAAAATGTCACGGATACAGTTCGGCAGGGATATATACTTTGTGATCCCCAGAAGACCTCGACCTTAGGACATTTTCTTGGCGGACAGTGAAGCACATTCATGTGGTTCTAAGATGTTTATTCTTGCGCATCCTCCGGGAAGAGACCGATAAAAGGCTGATAGAAATAATGGGTCTTTTCGTAATTTAAGATTGCATTCTCGCAATGGAGAGTTTGGAGAAAGTTCACCACGCTGTAAAAAAAAATCCTGTAAAAATACGGTAAAAAGTCTGGCAGCACAGTCGCCAGTAAAAAGCTGTAAAATTACAGGATATTCTCGTAAGAAAAAACAACAGAGAAACTGTAAAAATTCAGTCATTCATGACTGTGTTTTTACAGACTTTAATCGTCATTCGATCCAAAAATCCAATCTATTTAAGTGGTATTGACCGTAAAAAAAGTGAATTGTCCTGTTAAAACACAGATGAAACACATTAATAGATAACAAATCATCGCTAAAATAAAGACATTTGCCATTTTGAAATAAAGACATTTTGAATTTACGAAGGAATGTTTAATGTTTATTTACTTTAAATTAATGTACTTAAACTGTCAAATAACAGAAAAATGTTGTAGGACAACATTTGTTGTAGGGAACAGCATTTAGGACAACAATGTTGTAGGGAAACTGTATTTTTTTAAATTTAGGACTGTATGGTTACAGACTAATTGTTATACTATCAAAAAATCCTATCTATTTAAGTGGTATTGAATGGCAAAAACAGTGAATTGTCCTGTTCAAACATGGATGAAACACCTTAGTAGATGGCAAATCACCATTAAATTGAGGATGTTAGCCATTGATTTACAAAGGATAAAGATTAATTCATGTTCATTTACTGTACAATTATGTACTTAAAATCCGGTAAAAATATGGTAAAAAGTCTGGCAGCACAGTCGCAAGTTCAAAGCTGTAAAAGTACAGGAAAATATTGTAAGAACAAACACATTGTCATTCTCCTAAATAATATAATTTCTGGTGATGAATGTCAAACTTGTGAATTGTGCTGCAATGAAAGAAATATTGAGCAAACAGACTTCAAATTGCTTTTACAAGTTTATTTGCCATATTCAAGTCATGGTACAGGACAATCAAATCAAATGTCAACTTCAAGAATGGTTCTCACACCATTAAAACACAAGCAGATTATTATTCACTAATGATCTAAAACATTGTTCTCAACAACAATGCCCAGAATTAAGAGCTGACAGAAAATGTCACATGTAAATACTTTGCACCCATGCAAGAATCATTCCGTAGCAAACTTTCCGTCCACTTTAAAGTTTCCAAATTAAAGAGCCTCAGTGTCACCAACTGTAGGCCCATATTCCATGCTTCCCTTCAGATTTCTCACAGCCATAACAGCTTCAGAGAAAGTCAGGTTGCAGTCTCATTATTCACAATCATAGCCATTCAGGTTTGAATTTTAAAATAAAAGGCATTCAATTAAATGTTCCCCTACAGTGAAAGTTACGGAACATTCTCCAAATTAATAAACAAGCATGTATTCACACCCCATGTAAATATTTAGTGGAGGCACTTTGGTAAATTCTTAGGGCAACATCAATCGATTGTTTTTATAATAATTGCTCGTGCTTAATAAATTTGGTCAGGAATCATTGTTGGACAGCAATATTTAATGTCAGATTATTTTCTGGTGATTCTGGTGAATCTTTTAATGTGTGTAATTGTCCAATGGAAATAAAAAAAAGCTATGTAGGGCTAGAGTTTTAAATGGGCTTTGCTCACTGCATATTTCTTTTGATCCTAAGATACTCCCCATCCCCTGCCAATGAAGTGTAACAGAATAAGAATAAATATCCTGTTTTCCTATATTTTAATATAATCATATCCAAAGTTTGTATGAACTGCTACTACATAATGAAACTTAGCTTACTGACATGTTAAAGCTGCACTATGTAGCTAGTTGGTAATCTATTCCCTTGTTGAAAGCACAGAGTGCTTTTGCAGAGCTACACTGGTCTCAAAAGATTTGTTTTTTGACCATTGCTCCTGCTTTCTGGAACAAATTAGATATGTAAAAAAAGAATACATTTGCTTTTGCTTTGAATGGTTAGATGACAAAGCAGAACAGCTGTGCATTATGGTTCTGATGCAGACGAGGTACAGCTTTTTATTTAATCCAAACTGCTTCAATCAACCACTTCCTTCATCTAGATTCTCCTCTAATTTATTTTCGTCAGTACACTGATGAGCCAAAACATTGACCACTCAGAGGTGAAGTGAATAACGGATAAGGGCACATGTCAAGGTCTGAGGAGATTAAATGGTAAGCAAACAGTCAGTTCTCTTAATCAACATGTTGGATGCAGAGAAATGGGCAGGAGTGAAGACCTGAGCGAATTGTTATGGTTAGACGATCAGGTCAGAGAATCTCTGAAACGACAAAGCTCGTGGGGTGCTCCCAGTCAGCAGTGGTGAGTTCCGACAGTTGTCCAAGGATGGACAAACCACAAACCAGCGAAAGGGGGTTGGTCACAAGGGCAAAGAAGGCTATCCCGTCTGATCCAAATCAACAGAAGGTCTTCTGTGGCACAAGTCACAGAAAATTGCAATGATTGATATTGGAGGAATGTGTCAACACACAGTGCATTGCACCCTGCTGCGTAGACGGAGTGCCCATGCTGACCCATGTCCACCGTTGAAAGCGCCTACAATGGGCATGCAAGCGTCTGGTCCGATGAGTCCCGTTTTCTTTTACGTCCCCTGGACGGCCGTGTATGTCTGCGCCGTTTACCCGGGGAAGTGATGTCACCAGGATGTACTGTGGGAAGAAAACAAGCTGATAGAGGGAGTGCGATGCTCAGGGCAACGTTCTTTTGGGAAACCCTGGGTCTGGGCATTCATGTCAACTTTAATTTGACACATGCCATTTACCTAAACATCATTCTAGACCAGGTACACCGCTTCATGGCAATGGTATTCCCTGATGGCAGTGGTCTCTTTCAGCAGGATAATGCGCCAATGCTACACTGCACACTTCATTTGTGAATGGATTGAGGAACATGTTCAATGTTCAAGGTGTTGCCCTGGCCTCCGAATTCCCCAGATCTCAATCCGATAGAGCATCTGTGGGATGTGTTGGATCAACAAGTCCAATCCACAGTGGCTCCACCTGGCAACTTACAGGACTGGAAGGATTTGCTTCTAATATATTGGTGCCAGATACCACAGGACACCTTCAGGGGTCTTGTATAGTCCATGCCTTGGTGGGTCAGAACTACCAACAGCACATTAGGCAGGTGGTCATGTTTTGGCTCAGCAGTGTATACTATAATTGAAATTTTAGCTGCAAATGTGTACCCATTCAAATAAACGTTAGTATACTACTAAAAAAGGGATTGTTTTTCAGTGGGATAATTACACAATTTGTTTTTATAGCAAAGACACCAGGAGTGGCTATGGCTGACAAGTGCTTTGAACAAGTATTAGTTCAGTGGTGTGACATCCCATCACTACATCTTTATCACAAGGTTGCTCATCTAGAATACACTTTCTCAATTCTCAGTCCAACAACTCACACATTCAAATTCTAAATTCAGTCAACAAGTTTAAACAAAGTACAAACAAGTCTTCATTTACACCTGGATGTCCGATATAAACCACATTGTTTATGATAGGTCAAGGGTCCCCAACTCTGATCTTGGTAGAGCAACTTACTATGCAGGTTCATTCCTGCTACCAGTAACTCATTCAGCTAATAATTTTCCTGAATTCTGATTTGTTGATTGTGCGTTATTAATGGACAGGAGCAAAATCCTTCAGAGTTACTCTTTAGGACTAGAGTTTGAGAACACTGGCGTATGCAAAAACTTACAAAATTGTACTTCAGTGTACAATTGATATGGAAAATCCATAGATAGACCTTGAACCTATATATGAGCATGATGTGAAGAGTAAAATCTCACTAAACTCATGCATGCATCTTTGCTCCACAAGCAAAATGAGATCCCATCATGACGAACATCTCTGGACAACCTGAGAAAGCACATTTATAACACTGTTAGCAATTTATCTCAATCTGACTAAAAGTACGCATTACAAGTAAAAATGTAAACATACATAGGTTTTTGAAGATATAATCAGCTGAAAAGTGGATGACATCCACTCTAATCTACAAATTTTTTAAACCTAGTGTTGACAGTGAGGATGCTGGGGCCCATAAGAGCATACTTAGATGTGTTGTTGCCTCTGTAGGTATGTCTGTCAGGAAAGCACAGACAAGATGTGAATCCCAATATGCTCATTACATGTCATCATTAGCAATCAATGAATTCACTTTTGAATTTAAGCCTCGGTATCACAATTTTCTGTTGCAGATGCAAGTTGCAGATGACATTACAATCTAAACAAGCGATTTTGTTGTTCACTTCACCGTAATGTTAGCTAACGTGAAGCAATGTCATAAATCACGTTATGTTTCAATAAATAATTTGTTAATTCAAACATTTGGTCATGTTAACAGCGTCAATACATACAAAACGTTATCTGCATATTTGGAAACCATATTACCAAACTAACTACCTTTAGCTAGTTAACAAAGCTAGCACTACAAGCTTACACTACTAGTTAGTTAGCTAGCTAGTGCAGTTAACGTAATGTTGTTGTACCATTTCAGTTTGAAAAAAAGTAAATATGAAATGCTCAGTCATCAGATCTAGAGTAAACCTTGGTCAGATTTTTAAAAGATTCAATTTTAAAGGGTTTTTAAAATAGTTCATTAAAGAAAGCGTTGCTTTACTGTAACGTTACACTGTAAATGCCACGCTTTTCTGTTTACCAGTTTTCTGAAATGAGGGGGCGGGACTTAAACGTTCAGTGGTAGCCAACTTCGGCACGTACAGGTACTTTAGGAAAATTCACGTTCAAGACCCTTTTGGGAGGAAAACAAACGCTAGCAGCCATAGGGTCCATGTAAGGCTTATCAATTTATCAATCTCATTAATACCTGTAAAAAGAACATTTTAATAATGGGTTGAAAATTAAAATTTTGAAATATTTATCTGTCAAAACACTTCAATTTGGTTTATGGAATCATATTTTTTATTTACGGATATTAGTTAGATTAATAAACTGATAAGCATTACATGGACTGTTTGGTAACATTGTTGACATGAGTAATTTAGCTGATGGTACGGATATTAATAAGATTAATAAACTGATAAGCGTTACACAGACCCATATGTTTGCATTACATCAGTTCATCGTTTACTTTTTTCCAGTTTTTGTTTAACTTCATACAGTTTAATGTCCTAATGTACAGCTGCAGCTCAAAAAATGTGAATATCGTGAAAAAATTCATTTTTTTCTGTAATTCAAATCAAAAAGTGACACCTTCATATATATTGTAGATTCATTACACATAAAGTGAAACATATAAAGACTTTTTTGTTTCAATCTTGATGATTACGGCTTACACCTCATGGAAATAAAAAATCCAGTATCTCATAATATTAGAATAGAAAATGTATAATACAGAAAGACGACAACAGCTCCCTTTAAGTGTGTTCACACATATTAAAACTGAAAAACATAATCATGAGAATATCCTGATACACATTTAAAATGACTATTTCATTCAAACTTCTCACTCATGTTAGTCCTACTCAGTCCTGTTACCCTTAATTTGAATAACAGGACTGAAACTAATTGGACTTACTTTTTAGCATAGCATTAGAAAATAAATGAAACTTAGCCACATGACATCAATGCTAATAGCATGAGAACACCAAAAAGTAAAAAAAAAAAATAGAATTAATTAAGATAACAGGACTACTGAGATTGAATTTCTGTTTTTGAACTTTATTTTAGCTATAATGATCTCTATTTAGAATGTAATTTGTATATACAAGGAATGCAAATATCCAGAAAATAATGGTAAATGTAATTGGTTTTTAGAATGTAAAAAATACTGTATTTCTACTGCTTATTGTTGTGAAAAAAAGGATGCATGTCTGTAAAAAAACAGAAATATGAATGTTTTTGAATTTACTGACATTTCCTGTTATTCTACATGATGAATGTTTATCCCTGTAATTTCATAGTATTCTACCATTATTCATAAATACAGAAAAAAACATGTAAAATTTACCTGTTAAGTACCGTAAAAAAACATTTTTTACAGTGCCGTTAAATAAAACAAGTAGTCAGGAACACTTCGGTGACCGGCAAGAACTTTTTCAAGTCACTGCTCTGCGGATCAGAGGTGAAAATAGATTTCATTTCTTACCAGTACTGACCTGTGGCTGCATGAACATCTGTGCGTATTTTATGTGCCTTATTAGCTAACGATAGGCCTATTTGATGTGTCGATTCTTCATAATAAATTTATAATTCATTATATCAACTCCTCGTTATGTTGTGAGCATCATGTAATGTGCAGATCATGTAGATAGTCATTGTTATTTTGTCCCACGCAAATGATATTCTATTTGTCATCTCCTGTCACTTTCAGTAGGAAAGTGTTAACAATTAGTCTGCAATATAAACGAAATTATAATTAGAAAATCGAAAGAAAAATGTGTATAATGTATATCTAAAAATATATTCATGTTTTCTACAATTTGCAGTTTGTTAACAAATTTATTCTGCATGCATTGTAGCTGCATGTCTTCAAGGATATCATTGGTTTGTTTGAGCTCAGCATTGTTTCAACTGCTTATTTTCCGTGGTAATGGAATGGACAGGTATTTGCATATAGCGGGAAGTGGAGACGTGATCAGAAGCTTTTATTGTAGACTACTAGCCTAAATGTAGCGATTAGACTAGAACTTTTGTAAAGGAATTGGAAAACTCTTTATACCATTATAATACAATCCCAACTCATAACGACATTTAAGAATTTTATTTAGATTTTTATTGTAAATTTAATCTAGCATCCATTCGGCTTCACTGACCATACATTGCAGAGGATGTTTAGTGGCATAGTACAACGTTAGATGAGATGTGCGCTCCACTTGTAAAATAAAACAAGCAGTCAGGGAAACTTCAGCGACTGGCAGAACTTTTTCAAGTCACTCGTGAGGATTATCCTGATTTACGATTATCCCGATTATGGAATTTCTCCACAATTTCATAATCGTGAGTATTTTCCATCACGATTAGTACTAAAATCGTCTATCGTCCCATCCCTACTCATGGTTAAGCATTTGTTTTGCCATTCACTACTCAGCAGAGTGATGATAAAGAAATTGCTGAATTCATCCTGAAATCATATACAAAATGTTGTTACAATTTTACAAAGGTGAACTGAGCTGATGTGTAACTCTGATGGTGATTGATTACATCTGAGTAAATCTATGAAGGTGGTGGAGAAGAAAATCCCTCTATAATCTTGGAGTAAGAAATTCAAATTTAGATTAATGGAACTGACACGCTAAAAACACAAAACATGAAAAAACTTCAAGGAGTGAGTCTTTCTAGAAGTATATACAGTGCTGCTTGAAACTATGTGAACCCTTGTGCAATTATAGAGTTTAAGTTAAGTAGAATCGGGTGGGTAAATAATTGGGTACCAAATTAACCAGGAGGGATGTTTAGGAAAGAGTTTTGGTGGGAGTTTGATGAATATATACATGAAACCTGGTCAGTTGCGTTTTCCATAAAGGTGAATGCAAAACACAATGCTGAGAGGAAAGGAGACCTCAGAGGACATCATGAAGAGGGCAGTGAGAGCATGTCAGTTTGATGAAAGTTATATAACCATTATAAACATCTTAAAAAAATCATTTAACATGGCTTCTAAAATATCCCCAAAGGTCACAAGAAAAATGCCAAACGAAAAATTTAGAGATTAGCAGACCTTGCTTGCTGCATCTCAGGTTACTCTGCTCCAACAATAAGAACGCAACACCAAGCACTAACACTAACACCTAGCAGGAGTGTTGCTAGGAAGAAAACTCTGCTGCCAAAAGAGAACCTAACTGCCTGTATTAGCTTTGCCAAAGACCACCTGGACAAACCTGAACATTTCTGGAAGTCTATTTGTTGGTCAGACTTTTGGTTTTGGTCATAACCAACCGCTCTCTTTGGTGAAAACCCATCACTGCCTACCATTACAAGAACCTTATCCCAACAGTCAAGCATTGTGGTGGGAACATCAAACTATGAGGCTTTTCCTCCTCTGGACCTGAGTCTTCCAACAAGACAACAATGGGTCTTCCAACAAGACAACAACCCAAAGCATTCAAGCTAATCAACTAAAGAATGTCTCCGGAGAAAGAAGTATTTTGTTTTGGATTGACCAAGTCAAAGTCCTTGACCTTAATCCAATTCAGATGCTGTGGCAGAACCTGAAGTGGGCAGTACATAGCAGACACCCCTTAATCCTCACTCAATATGCTGAGTTCTGTAAGGAGTGGGCAAAAATCCCTCTATAGGTGTACTCCAAGTTACCACTGCTAATGGAAGTGCCACAAGCTATTGAATGAAGGAGTTCACACATTTTTAACACATGAAATCTGAATTTTTGTTAAAAAAAACACTTTTGTGAAATAAAAAATAATAATATTCATGAAAATAGTTTTAATTTTAATTGTTGAATTTGATACAAAAATAATAACCATCCTGTTAGGGTTCAAGCAGAATATCAGTATATTAAATTTGTCAAACAGCTACTGCTTCAACAAAATTGTTAGAAAAAAGCTGTATGCAAAGCATGGTAAAGACAAAAAAGATGCGATGAATTTCCACCGCAACATTGAAAAGAATCAAAGGAAATTGTAGACAAGATAGACACGATAGATATTGTGATTTCTTACATTAACAGTACTGTAGCCTATAAAGCCAGTAAACTGCTTTCAAACATTTTGACCTGCGAACAGCAATTAACATTTTTTATTTTTATTAACAGATATTGACTGAGACCTAGGTCTTTTTTACACCTGTACCCTGTATTACATCACAAAAACACTTACAAATGGAAATACAAAACATGTTTGATAAAAAAAATCAAAAAGGAAAATCAATTAACAATGACAATTAACAACAAAAAGTAATCAACCTTAAGGTTTGTCTGTATGCAATTCCATGGATGTAGGGAGAATATTCGAAAGCAGTTCTGTACAGATTTGTGGAATCTCAAGGAGTAGCAGGTCTTGAGAATAAGTTTGAGAACTGATTTTCAAATTACTTTTTTAGATAAGTTAGTTCTAATTGTTTCACAGGACAGCCTTAAAAACAAATATCAACCGGTGTCTGTCTCTTCTAGAAGTCACTGAGTCCCATCTAACTGTATATAAAAGACCACAATAAAACACAAGCCTGTATGATTTAACTTATTTCAATTAATTTATCTGTATTTATACAGAGAATCAACTGAGACCAATGTCTCTTTTACAGCTGAGCCTTGTATTAAAACAATAAAAACACTTACAAAATGGAAGTAAAACTGCATTAAGAAAAAGAAACCAGGCAAGCCTAGTTCAGCCGGCTCGCAATACAAAGCGTTGATCGTGGCTGCCCTCTCGAGATTCGAACCCAGGTCAGTCACGTAAAAGGCTATGTCTTTAACCACTACGCCACAAAGCTGACCATTTGCTAGGTATAGCATTTCGTATAGCATATTGACATTATTGTATAGCATATTGACATTATATAATATTGTTATGCATTAATACATAATTGACATTATATAATATTGACATTATATAATATTGTCATCTCATCTTCATCCGCTTATCCGGTATCGGGTCGCGGGGGCAGCAGCTCCAGCAAGGGACCACAAACTTCCCTTACCCGAGCCACATTTGCCAGCTCTGACGGGGGGATCCCGAGGCATTCCCAGGCCAGTGTCGAAATATAATCTCTCCACCTAGTCCTGGGCCTACCCCGAAGTCTCCTCCCAGCTGGACGTGCCTGGAACACCTCCCTAGGGAGATGTCCTGGGGGCATCCTTACTAGATGCCCGAACCACCTCAACTGGCTCCTTTCGATGCAAAGGAGCAGCGGCTCTACTCCGAGTTCCTCACAGATGACTGAGCTTCTCACCCTATCTCTAAGGGAGACGCCAGCCATTTCAGCCGCTTGTACTCGCGATCTAGTTCTTTCGGTCATGACCCAGCCTTCATGACCATAGGTGAGGGTAGGAACGAAAATTGTATATCGAGAGCTTTGCCTTCCGGCTCAGCTCTCTTTTCGTCACAACGGTGCGGTAAAGCGAATGCAATACCGCCCCCACTGCTCCGATTCTCTGGCCAATCTCCCGCTCCATTGTCCACTCACTCGCGAACAAGACCCCGAGATACTTGAACTCCTTTACTTGGGGTAATGCCTCATTCCCTACCCGGAGGAGGCACTCCATCGGTTTCCTGCTGAGAACCATGGCCTCAGATTTAGAGGTGCTAATCCTCATCCCAACCGCTTCGCACTCGGCTGCAAACTGGTCCAGTGAGTGCTGAAGGTCACAGACCGATGATGCCATCAGGGCCACATCATCCGCAAAAAGCAGCGATGAGATCCCCAGCCCACCGAACTGCAACCACTCCCCACCCTGACTATGCCTCGATATCCTGTCCATGAAAGTTACAAACAGGATTGGTGACAAAGCGCAGCCCTGGCGGAGGCCAGCCCCCACCTGGAAAAAGTCAGACTTACTACCGAGAACCCGAACACAGCTCTCACTTTGGACGTACAGGGATTGGATAGCCCTCAGAAGGGTCCTACTCACCCCATACTCCCGCAGCACCTCCCACAGTATCTCCCGGGGGACCCGGTCATACACTTTCTCCAGATCCACAAAACGCATGTAGACTGGATGGGCATATTCCCAGGCCCACTCTAGGATCCTTGCAAGAGTAAAGAGCTGGTCGGTTGTTCCGCGACCAGGACGGAATCCGCATTGTTCCTCTTCAATCTGAGGTTCGACTATCTGCCGAACCCTCCTTTCCAGTACCTTTGAGTAGACTTTCCCAGGGAGGCTGAGAAGTGTGATACCCCTGTAATTGACACACACCCTCTGGTCCGCCTTTTTGAACAGGGGAACCACCACCCCGATCCGCCATTCCTTTGGCACTGTCTCCGACTCCCACGCAATGTTGAAGAGGCGTGTCATCCAAGACATCCCCTCCACACCCAAAGCTTTCAACATTTCTGGACGGATCTCGTCAATCCCCGGAGCTTTGCCACAGTGGAGTTGTTTGACTACCTCAGTGACTTTTGCCAAGGAGATTGACAATGCTTCCCCATCAGCCTCCAGCTCTGCCTCCACTATAAAGGGCGTGTTAGTGGGATTTAGGAGTTCCTCAAAGTGTTCCTTCCATCGCCCAATTACCTCCTCAGTTGAGGTCAACAGTGTCCCATCCTTACTGTACACGGCTTGGATGGTTCCCCGTTTTCCCCTCCTGAGGTGGCGGACAGTTTTCCAGAAGCACCTTGGTGCCGACCGAAAGTCCTTCTCCATGGCTTCCCTGAACTCCTCCCACACCCGCTGTTTTGCCTCTTTCACAGCAGAGGCTGCAGCCCTTCAGGTCCGTCGGTACACTGCAACCGTCTCCGGAGTCCTCCGGGATAACATATCCCGGAAGGCCTCCTTCTTCAATCAGACGGCTTCCCTGACCACTGGTGTCCACCAGGGTGTTCGAGGGTTACCGCCCCTTGATGCACCTAAGACCGTTAGACCACAGCTCCCCGCCGCAGCTTCGGCAATGGAGGCTTTGAACATCGACCACTCAGGTTCAATGCCCCCAACCTCCACAGGGATGCCAGAAAAGCTCAGCCGGAGGTGTGAGTTGAAGATCTTTTGGACGGGGGCCTCCTCCAGACGTTCCCAGTTCACCCGCACTACCCGTTTGGGCTTTCCCGGTCTGTCCAGAGTCTTCCCCCACCCCCTGACCCAACTCACCACCAGATGTCGATCGGTTGACAGCTCCGCCCCTCCCTTTACCCGAGTGTCCAAAACATGCGGCTTCAGATCCAATGACACAATCACAAAATCAATCATCGACCTTCGGCCTAGGGTGCTCTGGTACCACGTACACTTATGAGCATCCTTATGTTTGAACATGGTGTTCGTTATAGATAATCCATGACTAGCACAAAACTCTAACAACAAACGACCACTTGAGTTCAGATCAGGGAGGCCGTTCCTCCCTATTACGCCTCTCCAGGTGTCTCCATCATTGCCCACGTGCGCGTTGAAGTCCCCCAGCAGAATTATGGAGTCCCCTACTGGAGCCCCATACAGGACTCCATTCAGGATCTCCAAGAAGGCCAAATACTCCGAACTGCTGTTCGGGGCATATGCGCAAACAACAGTCAGAGTTTCCCCCCCCCACAACCCGTAGGTGTAGGGAGGCGACCCTCTCATCCACCGGGGTAAACTCCAACATAGCGGCACCCAGCCGGGGGCTTGTGAGTATCCCAATCCCCGCCCGGCGCCTCACACCCTGAGCAACTCCAGAGAAGAATAGAGTCCATCCCCTATCCAGGAGTACGGTTCCAGAACCAAGACTGTGCGTGGATGTAAGCCCCACCAGATCTAACTGATAGCGCTCCACCTCCCTCACAAGTTCTGGCTCCTTCCCCACAGAGAGGTGACGTTCCACGTCCCCAGAGCCAGCCCCTGCTGCCCGGGTCTGGTCCGTCGAGGCCCCTGGCCTTCACTGCCACGACAGCGCACCCGACCCCAGTGGTTCCTCCCATGAGTGGTGGGCCCATAGGATGGAGAGGGGGGTGCCACGTTGCTGTTTTGGTCTATGCCCGACCGGGCTCTGTGGCAAACCCGGCCACCAGGCGCTCGCCGGCGAGCCCTCCCTCTGGGCCTGGCTCCAGACGGGGTCCCCGGGCTTCCTCCGGACAGGGTAATTCCTCTTCTTCCTCGCTTGTGCAAAGGTTTTTTTTTTAACCATTCTTAGTCTGGCTCCTCCCCTGAGACCTCTTTGCCATGGGAAACCCTACCAGGAGCACTAAGGCCCAGACAACACAGCCCTCAGGTTCATAGGAACACACAAACCTCTCCACCACGATAAGGATATTGTTAAGTTTGAGTATTTCATTAGACACCATTAACCATCGTGTTAAACTGAGTAACGTTTCTTATTAAGTTTACCTCCACCACAAATAGTATCTATGAACTGCATGACTTTTGCCACTGGCCGTTTTAAAAGCTTATTAGCCAGTAATATGTTGCTAGACGCCATTACGCATTGTGTTAAACTCTGTAACGTTTCTTATTAATTTTACCACCACCACAAATAGCATCTATTAAGTGTATGGCTTTTGGCACTGGCCGTTTTAACAGCTTATTAGCCATTCGTGAATGACATTGATACAATAACTACTGTATCAACATAGGTGAAGATAACTGTCTTTTACGTCAAGTGAAAAGACGAGAGAATCATGTAGCCAGTGAAGTGTTTGACTATCCTGAAGAAATCCTAAGACATAATTTGAAAATCTACCAGAAATAGTCGCAATATAACAGTGATGGCCATTTGAGGCTTCATTACCGTTCTTCTAGCAGCAGGATATTATGCTAGCAGCGCTAACTCAGATTTTCTTTTTCAAAATAAAAGCCGTCATTGAACTATATATAAGGCGATATAATTAACAAAGTATTCTGTCAATCTAGTCTGTCATTTTATGTTTAATGTCCGTTCCAATGTTGTTCTTGACATACACTAGATTGTTAACTATATGGCCTTATACATTTCAATTATGGCTTTTATTGTGATAATGAAAATCTGAGTGCTGCCAGCATAATATCCTGCTGCTAAAATAACGCTAATGAAGCCTCAAATGGCCATCACTACAGTAAACAGTTTCACAAACGTGTTTTAAAATAAATATATTTATCTAACCAAAAGAAACATGTTCTCTAAAATAACCATTTAGGGTATTCATTTTAGGGTCATCCACAGTTATGTTCTGTGACCTAGAAACTAGCATGCACTTAGTTTTATTATTCTTTAATACCAACCTATGGTCGACAAGTAATTTTTGTAACCGTTGGTAATCAGACTACATGTGTCTGTTCTCTCACAAAAGGAATTTTGAAACCAGAGGCAAGTGTCCTTCTCCAGACCCCATGAAGATAGCTTTTTCAGTAACATTGAGTGATCTACTGTATCAAACGTTTTTGACAGTTCAAAAAAGAGAGCAACACAGATTAATTCCTCATCTTAGGCTTTGACAATATAATTTGCAACCATTGTACTTGCTGTGATAGTACAGTGCCCAGGTCTAAAACTCGATTGAAATCTGTTCAAAATGCAATTCTCTGAAAAAATGAACCAAATTGTTTATTTACCAGTGTCTCCACGATTTTAGCAAGGGATGGCAATTTAGAGATAGGGCGATAGTTATCAAGGATACTAGTGCCCCCATCCTTATTCAGTGGGAGTACCTGAGCAGTCTTTCAGATTTTAGGGATAACCCCCGAAATGAATGTTAGATTAAATATATGTGTTAGCACTCCAGAAATAATTGTAGTAGCACTAAAAATAAGCCTGGATCTAACATATTAGACCATGTGGTTTTCTTAGTGTCTATAACAAGCAATAAATGAAGGACCTTTTTTCATTGAAAAGACTCGGATGCAAAAATCCTTGATGAAAATTACTTGATTTGTGTTATTTCTCTATCATTTGTTCCTCTGTCATTTGGGGTAGGTATAGAGGTGTTTTTTTAAATGTCACCTGCTGCAATAAAGTGGCAATCAGAGATGTAAAAAGTACAAAGTAAAAGTAGTCAACTGGGTTCAGCTGTGTTCAACACTTCAGGGAAATATCAAATTAAGATCTATAGTAACCATTTAA
>JACXGI010004027.1:5868-37070 GCA_016801175.1 Esox masquinongy
ATTACTACAAGACAACACAAAGTAAAGGGACAATCACAACTATTACTACAAGACAACACAATGTGAAGGGACATTAACAACTATTATTACAACACAGCAGGGCTGCATCATTAATCGAATTATAATCAAAAGTGTAGTAGTTTAACCGGAAAACTCTGCAATATTTGGTTCCCAGATATTGCAATTGTGACGCATGTCATGCCAGTCGACGGTCAAAGAAGAAACCATATATAAACAAGATCCAGAACCGCCGCCACCATCTCTGGGCCCGAGCTCATTTAAGATGGACCGTATCGAAGTGGAAAACTGCCCTGTCGTCTGACGAATCAAAAGGCCTTTGCATTGAATGAGTATATGCTACAACGTTTTAGAAACAGATTGTGCCTTGAAATTGGTTATAAGTGTTACAATCTTAACTGCAATATTTGCCCAAAAGAAAAAAAAAAAAAATCGCTATTCAAAATGTTATTAGAACTGTGCAGCCCTACTAGAACACTAACAACAGGCCTACTAGAACACTAACAACAGGCCTACTAGGACACTAACAACAGGCCTACTAGGACACTAACAACAGGCCTACTAGGACACTAACAACAGGCCTACTAGGACACTAACAACAGGCCTACTAGGACACTAACAACAGGCCTACTAGAACACTAACAACAGGCCTACTAGAACACTAACAACAGGCCTACTAGGACACTAACAACAGGCCTACTAGGACACTAACAACAGGCCTACTAGGACACTAACAACAGGCCTACTAGAACATTAACAACTATCACTACGACACCACAGATCTGGGGGACAGATAGTGATCACCTGTATAGCAGGACCGGTGGGAGAAGGAGACTGCACCATCCTGGCCTGGACAGGAGACGCCAGACGAACAGACTGGGCCGTACCCGGGCCCTGCAAAGGACAGGGGGAGCAACGGTTCAGAGGTGCCTGGAATGATCCCAGTTATTATGGATATCATGAGAGAAATTAAAATGTTAAGAGGGGAAAAACAAAAACATCAGGACACCCCTTAAATACCTGGACAGACCTTCCTTTGCAACAGATGTTAGCCTATGCCTCTCACCAAAGGTACTTTAAAGCCTCAGCAGACACTCAACCAAGACCTGGCTACTGACCAGGAGTCAATGGTCTCATGAGAGAGGGATGCTGACGACAAGCTCCATCACAATCATGTACAACATCCTCTCCCAGAATATTCCTGACCTGAGCAGCGTCAATCTTATGCCAACCCCACAAACAGTGTGACTTCTAGCCAGAAGGAAATTACTTGGTCCACTAAAGAGGAAAGGGCAGACAAAATTTTACGAGTTCCATAAATCCCCACGTTTGACAGAATCCACCCCAGCCACCCTACGGGCCACCTAATCCTAACTCCCCCATTCAGTACCTGGCTGGGAGGGCCAACTCTGATGGCGGCTCCAGCGGTAGGGATGGTCGGCCGGGGTGAGATGTTGGAGACTGCAGCCTGGCCTTGTTGGGTCTTGGCTTGGGCCTGGGCAAGAACCTGCTGAGGTACCATCACCAGCTGGCCCGTGTCAGTACGAACCAGCACCATACCTAAGGGAGAAACAGTTAGGTCATACATCCATGTCAAGGAGAAGGATTAGTGACTGTCTCTTTTCAGGGCTATCTTCTTACTCAGGCATCCCGATTACAAGCCAACTGTTTGATCTGATTGGTCAACAGAACACACAGTGAGGGACAAAAGATTTGAATGGGTCTGCCAGAGTAAATGTAGCCTTAGACACATATAGTAACAAAAAAAAACGCATCAGTGAAATACAGCAATGGCTCTACTGACTACATGAATATTCTTCACTGATTGACTAACGGCTGAAAACATTTAAGTACTGAATAAAACTCGGGGTGTTGGAATCTATGTTCAGACATCAGCGCCTGTATTCAAAGTGTTTCGGCGGAGTTCTGACCAAAGCTCAATTCTACCCTGATAATAATAATGAAGAAACCTAACTGAACCGAGCAGGGTCCCTTACCAGGCGGTATGGTAAATCCAGGCGGTAACTGAATGGTAGTCTGTTGTGGCGGTCTGACGGCCAGCTGTGGAGCCACAGTCCGAGTGGGACTCGCTACCAGCCCAGGCCTCTGCTGCTGTACGGAGGTGGCCATCATAGGGGCACCAGGGGGCCGCACAACGGTAACTGTGGGCTGACCAACCCCATTAACCGTCGGTTTCACCCCGGCTGTGAGAGTGGGACTCACCACACTCTGCGCCTGGCTTATTGGTGAGTTAACAACCACAGGAGAGGGAGAACCTCCGAGCATTACTGACTGGCCAGCAGAGACTGGCTGGTTGGTCGCCACCATTTTAGTGTGCATAAGGGTGTTGCTGTGGTTCATGACCTGAGAGGTGGTCGGTCCTGGGGAACCTCCACCCTGTGTGACCACTGCAGAAACCTTGGGGTCTATTAATCCGTTCTGTGATAAATTGGCCATGGGGTTGGGATGCCTTTGTAATGCGATAGTGGGAGTAGCGCCAGCCACAGCTGATTGAGGTACAGGATAGTTTGGCAGAGACGGAGGCTGTGAAGCCATAGACACAATGATATTGGAGTTGCTCGCACTGACAGTACTTATAACAGTGTTGCCGCCTGACCCGACTTGTGGAGCAGCAGCTGGCGAGTTCACCAACTTCACCGCTCCGGTGCTACTGTTAAAACTCTGTAATCCAGGCGAAGAAGTCCTGATGGATGTTGTTGTTGTTGTGGTTGTTGTTGTGAGGTTTGGATTAGAGGCTGTCACCGCCGATGTGCCGGCTGAACCCAAAACAGTTCCTCTGTTGAAGCTAACGTTAGTTGGCTGAACAGGCAAAGTTACCGATCCTGGTGGTGCGGGGGTAATTTTGTGAGATGCAGATCCATGTGTTTGTAAATTGGTACCAGCGTTTATAACGCCCCCAGTTGCGATGGAAGAGGTAGAAGCAGTGATAATCTTATTGGAGATAGCCTGATTCGCACTAGGTTCCTGGTTTAACCCCGCTTTTGGGTGTCCTTGTTGTGGCGGCTCCAGAGACCCCACTTGATCACGCAGTTTCCCTGAGAACTGGCTGACAGTGCCCGTAGATCCTTCTCGTTTGATATCGGAATATGATGTTGGCGAAGTCTTTTGGCTGACAAGTTGCGATTCCAAAGAGCCCACTAAGTCGCTTACAGCTTTTTCGTCTACCTCATTGAAGAGCATGTCCTCCAGTGGGTCGGAGGCTCCCGCCATCTTTGATGATAGACCGTTGTGCAAATCGTATTTTAGAATGTACGCATGCGCGTGGGCTTTGTGGCGGTTTCAAATATAGAAATAGGATTTCAAGAAAAGGGCGCTGTTCTATTATGATGACGATTTACGCTGGTTGCTCATTTAGAGTTTCTATTGCCACAATACATCGTACAGTAGTTCTTCAAAACATGTGTCATTAAACGTAAATCGTAAAAAAAATTTATACTACCGTGCAATTAAAAGATATGGAAGAATGCTTCTATTTAGCAAACTCATTCCAGACTCAGAAACGTTCCAGATTATCGCGAAAAAGCGCGAGATTTGGATTTCTCGTAGGCCCCCGCGTTTAGAAAGACGAGGTAGCCATATTGTAGTGGATAGCTAACTAAGAATAGCAAGGCAGATAAGCTCAAAACAGTGGTAGCAATAGATACATTCTTCAAAGAAACGTTCAGTCAGTACGGGGCGAGTTGAATTTGTAGCAATCAGCCAGAAAGTTCGGGGGAGACACCATGAGTGGAGGAACCCCTTATATCGGGAGCAAAATCAGCCTAATTTCGAAGGCCGAAATTCGTTACGAAGGGATTCTTTATACTATTGATACTGAGAATTCAACTGTCGCACTTGCAAAAGGTAAATACCTCGTGCAAAGATTGATTTGTCAGTACTGTTGTGCACCAACCCAACGCATATACGGAAATGCAAAATCAATTTCATCACACTTTCAAAGTGACTTTGGGGCATTATAATTGGGTGTTAGTTTGCTATCTGGTGATATAACTTTTTTCCAGTTATCTTATCGAAACATGTTAATTTCAAGTACAGTACTTTACTGTACTTGTTGAAAGTATCTTGTAATTAAACCTGCCATGATATTAGTGGGGTGGAAAGGGTCCCGTATTAAGATTACTTAATCGTATTGACAAACAACTGAACGTCAGCCAGTTGAGTGATGATGCAGGGTTCTCGGCAATTCGTCAGCCTTGTAAGTAATTTGTTGCGCTGAGAATATATTGGTGAATAGGATAACTGGTTTCCTCCAAGTTAACTAGCTGGCTCTATACGTCGGTCACCGTTGGTAGGGTTGATAAGGGGTTGATGTCTTGACTTCACTTCACACTTGACTTCATCTGACAGGTCACTTCTTCACTGCTTATGCTAACTATAGGCTTCGTCTATCCCCCGTAGTTCGGTCATTTGGCACTGAGGATCGGCCCACTGACCGGCCTATCCCGCCTAGGGATGAGATATTTGAGTACATCATCTTCAGGGGAAGTGACATCAAGGACCTGACGGTGTGCGAGCCACCGAAGCCAACATGCTCCCTCCCCCAGGACCCTGCCATTGTCCAGGTAGAGCTTCTCCAAAGCACTGGAAACATCCCGTCAGGACGCCCTTGTAAAATAGCCGTATGCGGAATCAGCCAAGTGTGAACTTCCATTCTATTTTAGAAAGCATTATTGTTCATCCAAAGCCGTGTGTCTCCACTGTTACTTCAACCCCTTTATTTTTTTCTCTCCAGTCCTCCATGGGCTCGGCCCCTCCTCCGACTCCTCCTGCAGCTCCCTTCCAGTCGGTGGGCTCCTACGGCCTGTTCAACCGAGCCCCAGTGCCCCCGTACAGCCAGTTCAGCACCAGCCCCCTTGTGTCTCCGCAGTTTGGCGCCGTCGGTGTCGG
This sequence comes from Esox masquinongy, assembly GCA_016801175.1. Classification (NCBI taxonomy): domain Eukaryota; kingdom Metazoa; phylum Chordata; class Actinopteri; order Esociformes; family Esocidae; genus Esox; species Esox masquinongy. The sequence continues at coordinate 10,795 of JACXGI010004027.1, forward strand.
CAAGGGCCACAGCAGCACAAGGCCCGGATATGGTGAGGAAGGGGGGCCGCTAGTCCGGTCTGCCGTGTTTGTCCTGTGCCAATGCATTGTCAGTCGCGTCTTGCCGACATGTCCGCTGATCCGCTGCACCGAGTCAGCTCCTGTGAAATGCAGACGGGGCACAAGTAGATGTTAGTATAAGTGTAACCCAGCGTCTGACAGTGACAGAGGTGCGCATGCTATCCAAGGGTTGCGGGTCGTCATGTGACCCTGTGAATCAGGTGGGGCATGCCACAGGAGCAGATGGGGGTTGTTGACTGGGCTCCATCCGCTATGCCTTACAGCTGTGACGTGCCCTGACCTCCCCCTACATTTATTAGATGCTCTTATAAAAGGGACATGTAGTTCTCATTCAGCGGACTCCAGTTGGTTTTCGGGTATTCACCTTTCCTTGCTCACCATCTCTGCTCTATTGCACCAATGCTACCCGAGCGGGGTCACCAGTCAGGAAATGAAGCCACTGAGCCTTAAGGTATGCTGCCCGGAGGGGGCTCTCACCGTTATGCTGTTCTTGCGCTCAATACTCTGCACCTGCTGTTCCTCTCCATACAGGAAGATCAGTGCCCTCTTCCTTTGGGAGTGACACAAGCTCATCTGCACCCCAGTCTCAAAGCAGTGCAATTGGCGCTGCTCTCCCCAGTGATTCGCACTCTCTGGGTACCGCTCCCAGCCTTGTATCAGAAGGTAAAAGATCCACTGGAAGTGGAGAAAAACACTGATTTCCTCTGCTGTTCACTTACCTGGGTGAAACAAAAGCTTATTTGGAACTGGTATTTGACATGCTCCATTCATATCCACCAATTAATCTATAGTGTAGGATTGGGTACATTCAAGGGTTAGCTAATCTTATATATTTATCATAATTGTTTGTAGTGGCACTTGTATTTCAGGCCTATTGATAGTGTAAGTGCAAATTAAAAATAAAAATTTGGTACACTGAAATATGATTATTAATGGCAGTTCGCCCGTGTTGACCTTATTGTCATTAACATTTTTGCTGAATACTCTTTAATTTTACTACAACCCTGTTTCCAAAAAAAGTTGGGACGTTGTGTTAAATGTAAAGAAAAACTGATTGCAATGATGTGCAAATCATTAAAACCCTATATTCAATAGAAAATAGTACAAAGACAACATCAGATGTTCAAACTGAGAAATTTTATTGTGTCTTGAAAAATATATGCCCACTTTGAATTTGAGTAACACCTTTCAAAAAAGTTGGGACAGGGGCAACAAAAGACTGGAAAAGTTGTGTAATGCTAAAAAAAAAACCTGGTTGAACATCGCATAACTAATTAGGTTACTTGGCAACAGGTCAGTAGCATGATCGGGTATAAAAAGAGCATCCCAGAGAGGATGAGTCTTTCAGAAGTAAAGATGGGGAGGGGTTCACCACTCTGTGAAAGACTGCGCAGGCAAATAGAGCAACAATTTAAGAATAATGTTTTTCAACGTAACATTGCAAAGAGTTTAGGGTTCTCATCATATATAGTACATAACATCATTAAAAGATTCAGAGAATCCGGAGAAATCTCACTATGCAAGGGACAAGGCCGAAAACCAATATTGGATGGCCATGATCCTCGGGCCCTCAGGCGGCACTGTGTTAAAAACAGACATGATTCTGTAGAGGACATCACTGCATGGGCTCAGGGATGCTTCTGAAACCATTGTCTGTGAACACAGTACGTCGCTGCCCCCACAAATGCCAGTTAACACTCTACCATGCAAAGAAGAAACCAGATATAAACAAGATTCAGAAACGCGGGCACCTTCTCTGGGCCGAAGCTCATTTAAGATGGACAAAGTGGGAAATTCCTGTGGTCTGACGAATCAAAATTTGAAATTCTTTTTGGGAATCATGGACGCTGCGTCCTCCAGGCTAAAGAGGAGAGGGACCATCTTGCTTGTTATCAGCACACAGTTCAAAAGCCAGCATCCGTGATGGTATGGGGGTGCGTTAGTGCACAGCATGGGTGACTTGCACATCTGTGAAGGCACCATTAATGCTGAACAGTATATATAGGTTTGGGAGCAATTTGCTGTCATCCGGACAATGTCTTTTTCAGGGAAGGCCTTCCTTATTTCAGTAAGACAATGCCAAACCACATTCTGCGTGTATTACAACAGCATGGCTCCATAGTAAAAGAGTTCTGTTGCTAAACTGGTCAGCCTGCAGTCCAGACCTGTCACCCATTGAAAACATTTGGCCTATTATGAAATTAAAAATATGACTAAGGAGACCCTGAACAGTTGAGCAGCTGAAATCCTATATCAAGCAAGAATGGGAAAACATTTCACTTTCAAAACTACTGCAGTTGGTCTCCTCAGTTCCCAAACACAGAGTATTGTTAAAAGAGATGATGCAACACAGTGGTAAACATGCCCCTGTCCCAACTTTTTTTAAAACGTGTTGCTAGCATCAAATTCAAAAAGGGTATTTATTTTTCGAAAAACAATACAATTTCTCAGCTTCAACATTTGTTATGTTGTCTTTGTACTATTTTCAATTAAATACAGGGATAAATTATTTGCACATCATTGCATTCTGTTTTTATTTGCATTTTACCCAGCATCCCAACTTTTTTGGAAATGGGGTTATAAATTGGCGAAGAGTACTACTACTCTGGAATACTAGAATGTGACTAAAATGGCATTACTCTAATTACTTTCAGATTCTGCTTGTTCTTAATAACGTGACAGCATTCTTTTCACATCACAACCTATAGGCACACTGCACCACTTGATGTCAGGCTGACTTGACCAATCAATGTCAGGGCTCCGGACTGTGTCCAGATGGTTGCATTTTGCAACCCTGTTTCTTGGCTTTTTGAGTTACATTTTTACTGAGCACAACAGCGTGATGTTCAAAAACAAACTCCCCCCCCCCCCCAATGTTCATTTTTTTGGCAAGATTTATTTCAGCCTGATCTCAAACTCCACTTTGGAACCACTTTCTCCCTCTCACTCAGCCCTCCTCTCGATGTGAGAGTAACTGTGACAACAGCCTCCTGTTGGCACATGAAATGGGTGCAAAACTACTTCCCTAAGCAATGAGAATTTTCAAAATGAAACGGCGTAACGATAGAGCTAACCAAGGGAATGAGGATGTCAAGGCAATAGCTAATTTCAACACGCCTGTAATATGCCGTTCCAATCAGTGATTGTTCTACAGAAAATGCACCGTTAGCAAAGAATTCCCATCGCTAGTACTTCTTATCCATGTCTAGCATGCCAAAGCAAAAGGTATTTTGTCAAATTTAGGACCATAGCTAACTCAACCAAAGAAACTTCCTGTGTTCTCTACAAGGTCATATTTATTTTTGGGTTTAGCAATAACAGCAATCTTAACAAAAATCATAGGCCTACATTTCAGTGCCAGCAGCCTAATCATAGATGTAAAGTACAAGCAGTCTAAACATACAGTTTAATGAAATGATTGCATTTTTATTTACAAATAATCTACTATGCCAACTAGTTTTAAACCAGTAAGAATATTTTAGGAGTGTGACCAAATCGTGTGCTGGCGCCACCAACTGGAAGACTCAGACGCACCAGTGGAAATGTAGTCTGGAGCCCTGAATGTCAAGTCTGATGCATATTATTTCCCAACACTGTGGCATTGCCAGTATAACCTCAAGTCCACTGTTCTCCCAGGCCGCACCAGCCCCTCCGTGGACCCCCTGAGGAAGAGCCCCACCCAGGAGCAGTCTGTCCAGGCCGCCCCGTCGGCCCCCTCCGCTCCGGCCCTTGGTTTGGGCCGCCGAAGCCCAGCTCCTGGTCGCACGGCCCCGTCGGCGGCAGCCGCTACTCATGCCCACCAGAAGGCCCAGCAGCCGCATCATCACCAGGATGGCAACGACCCCAGGAGGACCGGTGAGACTGTCAGTGGGACCCGCAGAAACCAGGCCTGGCCTGTGGCCTGCAATGTGCCCAACTCTCACCAACACTACACCACCGCTGTAGATAGGGCTCCCACTGCAGGTCTTATCCACTCTGTCTTTAGCTATGCAGGTGAGACCTATCGGATGCTTTACCTGGCCGTGATGTGATTCTAACGCTCTCTTCCAAAGGTTCTGCATTTTGAATCAGTAGAGCACTTTGTCCAAAGGTAGGAGTCTATAGTGGAGGGTTCGATCTTTTTTTTTTTTTTATATCTGTCTAAACTGAAGGACTGTATCGTTCCAGGCAAAGAGGCCCAGAAAACCCCTAGACCAGAGTCTGAGCAGGATGCTGGGAGTGAGGGCAGGGATGCCATCAAACAGCCAGCAGGTTGACTTACAATCTCAGCTCAGCGCCTGTTCAGGCTGCATGCAATGTTCCGCCCAAGGTTGTGTACACAACTTGACGACACATGACGTTTTGGGCTACGTAGCGTAGGGCCCTACGATATCTGGGATGTGGATAATGCAAACGGAAACAAGGCATTATAACGGAATTCAGCAATGTTTAAATCTAAACTTGGGGGATTATGTCCATAAGATAACGAGAACAGTGTTTTGTTTTTCCTGCAACTTTCTGAAGATGCAGTGGCTGCCCCTGTTTGTGTGCTTGCGGTGTCTGCCTCTTTGGGAAGTCGTTTGCTGGGATGCTAATGGAAGGTTTTCTGGTTGATGGAGGTTACCAAAAGCCTCCTGAAATGTTAAATTAAATGTCAACCACAAAGTAGCCTGTGTTTACTGGCAGAATAATATCATGACTGTTTTCACCAGTCCGGTAGGTATTTTATTTTTAAGACTGTACCATCACATTTGCTATTGAAAAACTGCAACAACAGAAATATATTTTAAGGTGTGGATTTAAATGGTCCATCCCTTAAAAAAAAAAAATTAACACTTTTTTTTTTGGTCATTCTCAGACCTCAAGTTTCTCTGGATGATAAAGCATTGTTGTAGACTTATATTTTCCAATTTAGTGTTTCTATTGAAGTAATGCTTTTTGACAGTTAACCTGAAAATGTTTGGACAACTAGGGAGAAAAACCTTAATCAGGTAAAACATAATAAAAAAAAAAACAGCTTTTATAGGGCCCTAATAGTGGCCTTTGCTTGTAACAGTCTGCATTGCTCCACATGTCAGTACATGTTCTGAGACGGTGACAGTAGACAGCCCTGTCGGAGTGGTCTCATGGTCGTTCTGTTGGGCTGTATTGTGGCAATAACAGTGTGGGTTTGTTGTTGGTTTGGTGGGAAAATCTCTCATGCTTCATGGTTATGTGCTGTTGGATATTGGATCTCTTGGGGTGATAATATTTACAGTGAACATTTGTCTGCACATAAGAACAAATTGTTCTTATTTTATCATAGTGCTCTGCTTTTGACGTGGTCACTTGTAAAACCCATTTGTTACTGCGTTTCATTGTGCATTTTTTTGGTGTCTGACAGCCCTTTTCTTTTTTTTTTGGTAATGTTGTTGCCAATCCGCCCGTTTCCCAGGTGGTGGCCCCCCACCGCAGCGGCGCGGTCGTGGTGGGGGACACCGTGGCCGGGGACGCTTCAACGTGCGCAGAGACGGTCCCATGAAGTTTGAAAAGGACTTTGACTTTGAGAGTGCCAACGCCCAGTTCAACAAGGAGGAGATTGACAGGGAGTTCCAGAGCAAGCTCAAACTGAAAGGTACCAGAGAACTGTAGAAATCGGACCCTTGTCACATCTGACCCAACACATTCAGCTAAAGGGGAACGATTAAGCCCAGACGTTTTGTAAACTGGTCGCGCATACAGGGCTAGGCTCTTGTGACAACAGACTTATGGCCAGTTAGCGGTCATGTGGTCTTTGGTTCTGGGTGCAGAGTGAATAACAACTAAGCACAATGTAGAGGAATTGGCCACAGCAGGGGCTTGAAGGTGTTGTTTCCTCCAGATGAGAAAACTGACAAGCTGGAGGTGAATGGGGAGGATAAAGGAGACTCCGGTGTGGAGACCCAGAACAGCGAGGGCAACGCTAACGAAGTAGGAGGGGAGGCACTAACACCCAATGTTTACTACGACAAGTCAAAGTCTTTCTTTGACAACATCTCCTGTGATGACAGCAGGTATTCTACAGCTGCCCATATCCATTTCTCTGGCAAAAGATGTCCTGATGGCTACCTCTGGCCTTTTGTCTTGAGTTTCAGGTTGAACAATACAGTATTGTCTTTCTTTCAGGCATGATCGATGTTGTTTACAATATTCTTTTTTTCTTCTAGGAAAGCTGCAGAAAGGTCTGGAGGAGGCTCAGGGTTTCCGAGGTGCGTCGGTTTTCCCCTCTCACATCCATTCTGTCCCTTGCTCGTGTCTTGAATATGAATTTTTGGGGGGCTTTGTTATGGTTTATTTGACAAGGAACGTGGAGAAGAAAATAGAGGGTTGTTGTGAAAGAGCAGTGGGCCAGATTCAAACCCATGCTGCCTCGGAGGCACCGCCTCAAGTCCAGTGGACCACCCTAGGCCACTCATGCTAATGTTTTAATCCTTTTAATCCTGTACAATGTGGCTCGGTCACATTCGCGTCCTTACTGGACACTTCAGCCACTGTGGTCCATGAATCCCCAGGTGCCTTTGTGAGACAACCACCTGTGTTGAGACATTTAATCCATGCTTAGGCTACCATGGGGCATTCTGTAAGGCAACGTCAGTAGTGACCTCCGCTGAGCATCTGATTTGGGATTGGCAGGGAGCGGAGGCAGACCTGGGCCGAGGAGAGGCGGATGAACGCGGAGACCTTCGGTATCCCCCTTCGTGGGGGCCGTGGCCGGGGGGGATACCGTGGGCGCGGTGGCATGGGCTTCCGCGGAGGCAGGGGCCGCTCGGCCAGCAGGGGCTCGTTTGGCGCCCCTCATGGAGGGAACGGCTACAGGGGAGGATACAACAGATCGAGCCAGGGTGGACGGGAGTTCTCGGAGAACTTTGAGTACAGGGTAACGTGTGTATGTTTGTTCCCTGTGGTTTAGACGCCAACGGTGTCCATATTTTCACCTGTAACGTGTTTAGTTGGACTGTCTGTTATTAGCTTTGTCCATCCGCTTCTGTCTTTTTTTTTTCAACATACCTCTGCATGTGTATAACTGTACTGACCGTACTGACTTAAGGAAACGTCTATTATGCTTTTCTTCCAGAAGGATAACAAAGTGGCTGCGTAGTACTACAGGAGGACGGCTTCACGGAGAGGGTGCAACGCCTCGTGTTTGAATATAGTTTTAGTTTATACTTTTGACTAAAAAAAATGAAGATTGTGTACTAGCTGTATATTTGTCACCAGCACTGGGGTTAACCGCTTGAATGCAAACATTTTTTCCATATCTTTTAATGATGGAAATAATGCAGTCTGTCAAACACAAGTGTCAAGACCTTCAAACTATGTCCAGATGGCTGACATTTTTTGTATAAATATAATATTTCAGAGATGTCAGTATTATAATTCAGCAGAGTTTTTGTTTTTCCCCCCTCCTAAATCTTTATTTGATAAAATGTTTTGGGGGGCTGTATGCATGAGCTCTCCTACTGAGAGGATCACTGACATTCTTTGGGATATTATCCTGTAATATAACTTAAGCACCAAAATAGCCAGTAGGGTCTCAGCTTTCTACCGTGTATTTTTCTACTACACCTACTGTACCTGGAACTTTGGCTAGCCATCTATCCCAGTTCTCCAAATGCGAGTGCTCGCAGTTTTGGTAGATACACTCTACCAAAACTCTGTTTCGTTTACTTCTATATTCTGTTTTGTTTACTTCTTTTTAGTTGTTGATTTAGTTAGAGCTTTTTCAGTCTTCTGTTAACCTTCATTGTTTAAATCAACATGGATTAATCTGTATTGGCTTATACTCTTACTCTACATTGTAGTGAGTGGAGGATAGTGATGGTGCTGGATGTACACTTGGCTATGCTCTTCTGGTTTTGTGATATAATTTACTCTGGATGCTTATTAGATATACGAATGGATGGGTCAGTAATAGAGCATAGGTCAGAACTTCTCTCTTTCCATTTTCCATATAATGCCCTGTGCTCTGGGGCTACTGGTGAAGTGTAATTAGTGTATAATTCTGCTGTTTGCTACAATTATATCTCTAGAGTCAGCTATGTAAACTACTACAACAGCTAGCTAAAGCAGGCTATCATTCAAATATGCAAAATCAGCTAGTTTACAATTTTGTTTGTAACCCTTCTAGGGAGCTTTCTCAAATATTCACTTTTACTACTTTTTACTCCAACAGTTGCATCTGAATTGGTCAAAACCTGATCTTAAATTCCACATCCTGATTCCTCTCAAAGAAAAAGGAATGCCAGAGGGACGTTCACCCACCAACGTGATGTAGTACTTCAGATGTCTGACACAGAAACAATGTCAAAACTAAGCTCTTGACACAATGCCACTAACATGATCATAAGCGCTGCATGGAGATCGATAGCCTGCTAAAGCTACACAAGTGACGTAGAATGTTAGGTGATTGTAGGCAAAATAGGCACTAGTAATGTTTTAATTTTGGAGGATTTGAAAGAGCAGGCAAATTGGGTACCTGAGTGAATTGTCTAATGCTGTCATATATCTTGGCGTAATAAAGTTAAAAGCAATAGTTCATTTTGGGATTAGGTGTCTTGCAGGAAACACATACAGTTGCACTTTTACTATTTGAGATGTTTTATGAAGTTGTCTTCTGTTCTTTTGTGAGTCCTGATTTTGCATTCCAGTTTTGCCAACTGTGGATGACTTGATGTTGTGAGTCCCAAATGGCACCCAATTCCTCACATGGGCCACTACTTGGCTCTGATCAAACGTAGTGCATTTTATAGGGAATAAGGTGGTATTTTGGATGCACACAATCTAATCATGGTACCTGACCCCAGTGTGAACAAGCCTTGAAAGTAGGAGTTTAGTGTTGCTTTTGATTCTTGGGATATTGTTCCTTAATGTATATTTTATGGATGTATTCATATGGCTTTGGCTCCAGAAAAATTCCCTAATGTTGTGCAAAGACTAAAGGATAATCGTGCAAAGCAAGCCTGTTTAAACATGAGTGGACCGTCTTGTTAGATTGGGCAAGTCCAAAGCTACTGTTACTGTACCTCAAGTGTCCTCCAAAATGGTAGAGGATGACTTTTATCTTGTTGTGCCTTAATGCCAGTAAATACATGAATTACTACTAACATGTGAACTAACATTGGATTAAATAAATAATGGCAGAAGTAAATAAATGTCACGTAAATTAGAATTTGTGATCATTGGCGTATGCTAATGTGCTTTTGCACAGTGCTAGTGGTGGAGTAGGTACTCCCATGATTTGAAAATGTAACAGATTTATTTAACTGTAAATGTCAATTGTATTACATGATGGTAGTTATTCCCTGGCATTGAGGGCACTATTTTGGAGTGTTCTTGATTCTGCCTAATTTTGAATTATTTAATTTAAAATAAGAACTGGACATCTACATAAAAGCCCCGTCTTATACAATTCTTTAAGTATCCCCCATATTATTTTTGCAATCTTACCAGTCATTCCTAGAAAGCATTTGTTTTAGACTGTCAAAACACAAATTTGGCACCTCACATAGAAACATTCTAATTTTATTTTGTAAAAATCATTGATGGGGATTTAGAAAGTGCAATGCATCCTGGTCTGTTGTGTAGGAAGGAAGTCAGTACAATATACTGGGGGTTGAGATGGGGTGAATTCATATTGTTGTTCTGTACCTTCATTTCACTCTGGATTGTAAAACAAATGCAAAGAACTGTGCATGCTTATAACAAGCCACTTAATTGTAACACAAAGCAGCTAAGATAACATGGGATAATAAATAACAGAAAACGTTTGCTGTGGGTTATTTGAGTGTCAAACATTTTAATATTGATTCAAAGTTTGTTATTGTAGTTTATTTGGTTTACTTTTCATAAGTAACTGGAGTCATAGCCACATGTTAAGTCTCTAAACCCAGCATGATGTCCTCTGTGGGCCTCAGTGGACTGGGGTTTTTATTCAGAGCACACTATAAAAATAAAAAGTTGTTCATTTCTTTCTGTAGCTCCTGTGTTTTTTGTCCTCATAGCCTGAGAATACAACGTTGACAGCTCTTGTCTTTCAAATCTTGCATCTTTCTCAAATAGACGTCACAGAGCTCAGCAATGTTTTTATCCTCAGATACACATTTTGCATTGACGAAATATTTTGACCTCATTAGTATGGTGTTGACTGCTATGCTTAATACAACCACACGTTTTCCCTTCATGCGCTCATTGCGCTGTATAGGAACCACAGTTTGATATTCACTGTTTAATCAGTCACTTAGCTAATCAGATTGGGCAAATTATATGGTTTAAACGTGTTGTGTATTAGTCCATTGTCGCAAGTTTTAAATTAACTGACTGTGGTTGTGTCATCGGATTGGTGGAAGGAGACATGTTCAAATAGGAGTGGCAATACATGGGGTCTGCCATTGGCGCAGTAGAGCTGTCAAACTATTTCCCACTCGTCCTTTCATCCCCTAGTATATGTACGGGCCATCTTTTCGCAGACCACAGTCGGTTGAGTAGCGTTTTGACGGGACCATTATCAATTAAGCACCATGGGGCTAACAAGTGATCCAAATTTCCAAAAACTTGAGCAATGGTACAAATCCAAAGCTGGGAACCTCAACATGAGAGAGATGTTTGATGCTGACAAGGATAGATTCAGCAGATTTAGGTAAGTAAGCTTTTGATTTATTAATAATGTAACTGATGCTGTAACATTACAGAAGTTTGGCACTGTATCTTCTGGTTGGATCTTTCAAATATAGTTGGACATGTGCTAACTAGCTTCAAGTATTACAATTTATCTCAATTAAGTCAAATTGGTGGTAGGATGCGTTTTTAATGCGTTTTGTCTCCCACTATTGTTACGAATCCGATGGGATTGCATAACTACAGACTGGCAAGCAGAACTATACCTTTTCATCTGGCTAATGCTAGCAAGTTCTTGTATGTATGAGTGTGCAAGGTCATCGTTGGTAATCGATTGTTTTGCCAGCCGTAAACACAACTACGGTGGGAAATGTTTAAAATCTCACTGTCATTTTAGAATTGGGTGTATTTTTATTGATCGGTTCGTTGTACAACCAATGTAGTGATATTATCAATTGATATCAAGCTGTCAATTCACACAGCGTTAGGGCCCTATATAGCCGAGTTAGCTTACTAGCTAATGTTAGCGCGCTATAGCAGCCACTTCAGTAGGCTCGCTTCCATCCATCAGCTACTAGCGCGGTGTACGTGTAGTTTCGCACATACTTCAAAGTTTAATCACCAACTAAGTGTATTACGTCAATGGGCATTATTAGGGATTTATACCCAATGTACTCTAGACCACTTGAAATATTTTGTAAAACTATCAACGTAATCAACTGTCTTGACTCGGCTGCTGTCACGTTCTGAACCTGCGTCTGTAGTCGCACGTACACCCGGCCGTGATGCAAAAGAAACGCCCATGCAATAAAACTTGCATGCTAGCAGCATCTTTCCTATAACATTATCCTATAGATATTTTAAGTTATCTAAACGCCGAGGTGGTGTAAGCCTACACGAAACAGACCTTATTTGAAGTGGCTCTAAAAATAATAATACAAAGAGCTGTAATAGTTAATAGTGTAAACACAGAGCCTGTTTCAAGAGCTGCTAGGTTTAATGGGGGTTATTACTCGCACTATTTCTGTCAATGTTCCGTTATCAATACACCTTTTTAGATTAACCGTAGGCGGCACATCAACATAGTATTCCGAATGTTGTGTAGGTTTATATTTTTTCTAACCATGTTCCAACCACATCTTGCCTTTTGGCGTATATGGATGAAATTCTAACAATGCTATATTTTCCTACAAGACTACTACATCAAAACCTGACCTCTATTAACCAATATTATATTATTATTTTTGCGGGGTCTAACAAAAATGTCTTTAAATCAGAGATAGCAATTCGGATGCTAATGGAACTGGGTAGGTGAATATGGTCCCTATAATGGTGAGACATTCACCATGAATACATGGTGGCACTATAAAGGCCATGGGTTTTATACCTCCCAAACCATTTGGCATATGGGGAAACTCGTGCTGAGGGGTCTAGTCTAGTTGAAATGTAAAGTGTTTGGCCCAGCGATGGTGCTGTTGTCATGCAAGCACATTGGCTCATTGTGTTAGCTAGAGTGCAAAATCTGGACATGAGCACAAGTCTTTTTTTTTTTTTTTATCTTTTTTTTATTATTTTTTTATTTTTTTATGCGGAGTAGCCTGTTGAAGTCCTGAATGTCATTGAAAATTGTAATCAACTTTATTTTATTTACATTATCCATTCAGGGTTTGTGACGTTTTGTCAAGTGCACTGAGGAGTAGAGAAGAAGCTTTCATCTGTCCGTTTTCTTTGTGTTGTTCCTCTGTAGCATAACACTTGAGACAGATGATGGCGACATCCTGCTTGATTACTCCAAAAACCTCATCAATGAGGAAGTCATGAGAATGCTTCTCGCCCTGGTAAGTTCAATGTTATGTCTAAACCATAACCAAAACTGCAATTCCAATCCCTTCCCAAGAAAAGTGTTCACACATTCCACATAAGCAGTACATTTGGCAAGGGTACCCATTGCTATGTGTTCATTCATGGGAATGTGGCACTGTGCATATGATGTAAAACACTTCCTCCTACAATGAGAGGTATTGCTGAAATGAAGAAATTTCTAGTCCTAGCTGTGTGGTCAAAACATTTTACTTATGTTGTAATGATCTGTTCTATAGGTGTGTGGGCCTCAGTAGCAGGTGCTAGTATCAACAATGTTCATTAGGTCAGTCAGTTTATCTATACTGTTTATCTTTTATGCAGGCCAAGTCCAGAGGAGTGGAGGAAGCAAGAGACCAGATGTTTTCTGGAGAGAAGATCAACTTTACTGAGGTACCAGCCCCACTACCTACAAATGGGCTCACTCTCATGGATCTTGTTGTCTGAGTTGTTGCTACATAATCTCTGACTGAATGCTTCTTTTACTCACATTGACAGCTGTAGACAAGGGAGAATTTGGTGACACTGCAAATGATAACACTATGCTAAATGCTGGTTACATTTTCTCTGGCTACTCTAGTAATATTCTAAGAGTGTGCCATTTGATGAAAAACATTTGGCAGCTGTTGCACACTCTGTGGTGATTATTGCTAAGTTATTCAGGGAAGTCTTGGTTTTGCTCTCGCCTTACACCCTTTATAATGCAATGGCATTGTTCATTACCTTCCTCAATTATGCTGCAAAATGTACATTCGTGTGGGTGGATTCTGGCTTTGTATAAAAAGAATAACATTGGCATGATGTACAGTGCCTTCAGAAAGGACTCTGACCTTTCACTTTCAACATCTTGTGGTTGGCCGTTTTTTACTTGCCCTGAATTTCACATTGTATTTGTAGTTGATTGCGCAAACATTTTTATACATTTGGTTAGTCTGCGAAAGGCTTATTTAACCAATGTTTGAGGTGGGTATTGTACACAGGTAACTTAAGGTCTACACTTCCTTTGTTTGTGTATGTAGGGCCGTGCTGTTCTCCACATTGCTCTGCGTAATCGTTCAAACACTCCAATCAATGTAGATGGCAAGGATGTCATGCCGGAGGTCAACAGGGTCCTGGACAAGATGAAGGCCTTCTGTCATGTGAGTGCGAAAATCCAGTTTCAAATGACGTTAGCGTATATTTATACACAGAAGGCCATCTATGTAGAGATAAAGCCATTAGGTCTATCCCTACGTAGCTAAATGTGTTTGTTGGATGGTCTTAGAGTATAGATCAAATATAAAAATCGAGACTTGGCTTATTTTTTTTTTTCATAAAATGTCTTTCTCTTTAATAATATAGAGACGCCTCGCTGTCGTGTCTTTTATTTTGTGTTGCAGAAAGTTCGCAGTGGTGAGTGGAAGGGATTTAGTGGAAAAGCCATAACTGATGTGGTCAACATTGGGATTGGTGGGTCTGACTTGGTAAGTGTGTGACTGATTGGCCATAGAGTTCCTTTTTATTTATTTTTTATTTTTAGTGTCATATTGCATTTGTATCAGATGTACTCTGTCTATGTCTCAACGTCATTCAAATTTTCTGTGTTATTCCTATCTGCTGTTTAGTTGAGCCATTTAAGGCTCACGTATTACAGTAGTGCATTATGAATGCGTAAACTGACACCGCCATCGGCTAACTGAGTTATTATTGACAGAGAACGACTGTTGTGGCTGTGTGGCACAGGCCATGCTGTAGACGTCACAGCAGGTCAGGGAACAGAGTGTTCCGTGCATGCGGTTTGTGATTCACGGTTGCGTTTTTGCACTCGTCTTCAGTAATTCAGAACGTGGTACTTAAGAGTTCAGGTTCTGCATCAAATTAGTGAGCTAGGATCTGTCATGTCCATTGTTTCCTCTCTGGTGGGTTCAGGCGTTAAGGACAGTGCAATCACATTGTAACGCATATAGGATCATGGGATGGTTATGTTGTGTGCTATAGTCAAAAAAAGAACTAATCGCACACCTGCAGTGGAATGACCAGGTGCGAGGAAATAATTACAATTTTTCGATCAAATGCCTTCGTCAGTCTTTGATCGAAATTTTGCAGTTTCAGTATCTTATAAAACTTGTAAGCACCAGTGTGCGTGTGTTATAACCATCGGGTGTCCCCTCTCAGGGTCCTCTCATGGTGACCGAGGCCCTGAAGCCCTACTCTAAGGGTGGCCCCAATGTGTGGTTTGTGTCCAACATTGATGGCACACACATGGCCAAGACCCTGGCCCAGCTCAACGCTGAGACGACACTCTTCATCATCGCCTCCAAGGTGAGTCACGGACATCTGCCTCCCGTTGTTACAGCCACCATCTCATAGCCGCAGGGATGCAAATAATGAAATGTCTCATTCAGCTCTGATTGGTTGGGATGCACCAGTTAGAAAATTCTTAGCCAATGGCTGTTATTCATATAACATAATCAGCTGATGACAGTACTGATGTTTTGCCATTTTGTGCCAGTGGGCCCTGGTGTAAAATAAGTGTTGCTTCTGACGATGGTTCTAATTTCATCTGATGATGGTTCTGATTTCCACAAATGCAAATTCAGTCATACTAAAGTTATTAAAATAAATGAATATCTGTAATTGGACATTATACATTGCCTGTATATAAATGTAGAAAATAAGGTATTACACTTTACTAACACGGAATAAAAAAATACAACAAAGGGATACTGAAAACATTTTTCTCAGGCTTTGAAACAAAGCAGCATGGTGTTACGTTATCACATCGCTTTGTGCATGTCTTTATTCATTTATTGCAAATCATGTGTGATAATGTTTGAATCTGGAAAAAAATGCAAGGCGAATGTTGTCCTCTCAGTGTCACATGCTGAGAAAGCTGTATACCACTGCCTCTGGACTCATCATGTCAAATGGTTTCCTTTCCAGACCTTCACCACCCAAGAGACCATCACCAACGCGGAGTCTGCCAGGGAATGGTTCCTCCAGACAGCCAATGATGTGAGTGGACTTGTCTTTTTGACAGCCAATCACAAGACACCTTTTTTGCCTCTGTAGCCAATGGCGTTGTGTTCAGCCAATGATTTTCAGACATCAAATCATTTTAGCTGCACAGGTCAGTTTAGGACCGTCCAAAGCACAGCTGGAGTGTCGTATCACATTTGGATCAACTAACTCTTCTCTTCTTCACAGCAATCTGCTGTTGCCAAGCATTTTGTGGCGCTGTCCACCAATGCAGTAAGTGTTCATTTTGAATAACACTTATTCTGATTTACATTGTTGCCTGCTTGTTGAATAATTACGCAAGTGGCTTTGACTAATGATACTGTTGTTGGTATTTCCCTTCTCTTCCAGCCTAAAGTGCAGGCCTTTGGTATTGACACAAACAACATGTTTGAATTCTGGGATGTAAGTAGTGTCTGTGTGTGTGTGTGCTTGCTCTTTATAAAGATGCTCTCTAAAACTATGTTTAATGGAATGAGCTTGAAGTGCTTGAACCATGTGTTAGTGGGGCTTGTATAAAAAGCAACCCACCCAAAAAAAACTTTACAATGCATGGAGCATGGAGTCTGTCCTGGGAGATATTTTGACCGTATTCTGTTGTGTATTAGAGTTTGTAATGCAGTTGAACTGATAATTACTTACTGATATTATGTTTTTGGGTAAATTATTCACGTTGTTTATAATATTGTAACACTTCCCCTGTTATAGCCAAATTGTAGGCCGTTTTGGTTTCGGAACCAGTTGATCTAATTTTCTGTCATGTTTGCTTTCTCTCAGTGGGTTGGAGGGCGTTACTCTCTGTGGTCTGCTATTGGGATGTCTATTGCACTGCACATCGGTATGTCTGTCTCTTCTATATTATCATAATTTGTCTTAATTTCTGTTTGCACTCTGTGGATGTGTGTATCCAGAAGCCGCATATCTGCTGTCTTTTACAGATTTGCACAGAGCATTTTGTCAACTACAAATGTGGCTTGAAATTGCAATGGAATTAATTAAAGGCAGTATTTGTCCCAATTTTAATTTGAGTGAAATTGGTGATCCTCCTAAGAATTTCTTTTTACCTCTACTTTCCTGTTATCCTGCAGGGTTTGAAAACTTTGAACAGCTTCTTGCTGGTGCTCACTGGATGGTAAACTTCATCTCTCTTCCATTTAGTCAATTCAATGTAATACAGATACAAATATTTTATATCAATCCATCTCCCCTTTTATTGTTCCCCAAACTATATGAAAATGATGTGAAGGGCGATTGTCTTTTTCTTCCAGGATAACCATTTCCACAGTGCCCCCTTGGAGAAGAATGTGCCGGTCCTTCTGGCTGTGTTAGGTGTCTGGTACATCAACTTCTTCCAAGCTGAGACCCATGCCATGCTACCATACGACCAGTACATGCATCGCTTCGCTGCATACTTCCAGCAAGTCAGTCACGCAGGCATTACAAGGGATGAAATTCTATTTGAAGTCTTGTTTTTCTGGTAGCATTTCTGAAGTGCTAAGTGGGTGGGTTTTGCACATTTGGGAAATATAATCTATTGGCATTTGACAGGTGATCTCAAACAAGTACAGCTGAAGTGTTTTACTTGATTTGCGTATAGTATTTGCCAGGCATGTCTGCCAGGACTGCTGAGTCTAGGGACCAGAAGGTGGCATTTATTTTGGGCAGACTAAACCAGGAAACCACCTAGTGTTTTGTCCTCTGCCATTGCTATGGTATACCATGTTTAGTTCATGAATATAAAGAACTGCTATCACTTACAAATGATAAATACTACCACTTTCATCCAATATTTCACCTTTTTATTCATGTCAATATTTTATTGTACCTAAATTGTGAGTGTCATCTACAGGGTGACATGGAGTCCAATGGGAAGTATATTGCTAAAGATGGCACCCGTGTTAAGTACCACACCGGACCTATTGTCTGGGGTGAGCCTGGAACCAATGGACAGCACGCCTTCTACCAGCTCATCCACCAAGGTAACCCATCACACACCTGTCCTGAGATACTCACACACATGAAATGCTTGATATTGCCTCTAGTGTGTTTTTAACCCTTTCAGGTACACGTATGATTCCTGCTGACTTCCTCATTCCTGCCCAGACGCAGCACCCCATCAGGGACAGCCTCCACCACAAGGTCATTTCAATGTGGAGAAATGGATATTAAGTTTACTTAGTGGGTATAAATCAAACAGCTGTGCAAACAGAATATTTTACTTTATATTGTCTCAACCTGATCTAGATCCTGATGGCCAACTTCCTGGCTCAGACAGAGGCTCTGATGAAGGGTAAGACTTCAGATGAGGCCAGGAAGGAGCTGGAGGCTACTGGCCTGCAAGGACCAGAGCTGGATAAACTGCTTCCACACAAAGTGAGTGGATTTGCTCAGACTATGGACGTGTCCCGACTGGCACGCTAACCCCTTCATAATGCTCCCCCTTCCACACACGGCCACTGGGTTGATCTTAAACTAACGGAAAGTCCTGAATGACATTGAACGTCAATGGGTTCAACTCTTTCATTTTCCCCAATGATAGGTGTTCCAGGGGAACAAACCCAGCAACTCTCTAGTTTTCAAGAAGCTGTCGCCCTTCATGCTGGGAGCACTGGTTGGTAAGTAGTGGCATATAATGGATGGGGTCTGTTAACACCCTCTCACTCTCCAGACAAGATGTACACGTTTGCCTTAACTTATTTTCCCTCTTCTGTTTTTCAGCCATGTATGAGCACAAGATCTTTGTGCAGGGGGTCATCTGGAACATCAACAGTTATGACCAGTGGGGGTACGTGTCAGGAAGTGTGGCGAATGATCACTTTGGTTTTAACTGTGTTTTATAAGATGCTCTGCATCAGTTTTGACCCTTTGAAGTTGTAAAGCAGCATGGCACCTTATACATATAGTAATGTACACACTGGAGATGCAATTCGTTTATTATACACTTTATTATGCAAAATTCAAGGAGTAGGCCAGCCTAAGGTGGTTCTGATGTTATATCAGTTGCCCTCCTGATTTGCAGGAAGAGTGCCTGTCACCACCCGTGCATTTAAATCATGTGATTAATGAGGTAAAAGTGAGACTGGTGTGCCTTTTTTTGTTGGTGTTGATGTACATTTCCTCTTTCTACCATTAGTGTTGAGCTGGGCAAACAGTTGGCGAAAGCCATTGAGCCGGAGCTGAGGGACAGCTCTGAGGTCCATTCTCACGATTCCTCTACCAACGGGCTCATCAACTTCCTCAAGAAGAACGCTGCCTAGATGTGTCTTCGCTGCTGACCCTCCACCTTTGACATTTACCACCTGGCTGATCCCTACTGGAACCCTGCTACTGGTTGAACCATTCCACAATGTAGTCCTGATACTCCTAGATCCTTGGCCCGCAGAAAAGAGCACTTTACATTTGTGATGATCACCATCTGTTTCAGTGATTTGTGAGACTACTGTATAATCTAGATGTATTATTACGGTTTAACCTGATAATGGAATAACTTGCTTTTGGTAGGGATACTCCTTTAATATTACAATGTGCAAGATATTACTGTAGGTGACAGGGCCTCCTCACTCTAGTCAGTACGGACTTACCAAATAAAAGCCATTTGCCACTCTTCCCTATAGTTTCTGTGTGTGTTGTCATGAGGCTTTACATGCTACACTTCAGTGGCCTAGGGTGGTCTGGTGTCTCAGCTGCTGCCTCTGGTGCTGTTCTGCTTGGGTTTGAATCTGACCCACTGGTCTTGCAGCAAAACCTGTTTTTCATCACTGTCTCTGTCAAATAAAGCATAAAAAAATCAAAAAGTGTCTTCAAATACTATGCTTGATGGTGGTGCTTTCAATCAACTTTGTTTATTTATTTTTTTACAATATGCTTTGTGCAACATCTAAATAGATTGAGGTTAGTTTCTAGAAACTAAATGGCTGATAGTAACTGTCATAAAGTTACTAGTACATGTTTTGGCAAGAATAAATTACTGGCATTACCTGTGATAAGGGAACTGGCACAGTTCCAATCATACTTTTGGATCCAAGGGCCAATGCTGACATCTGGGGTGGATTTACCAGAAACCAGACTGAACCAGCCCTGGAAAATAGGGGAGGGACCAATCTGAAATAAAACTAGTTTTTGTCACAAAATATTTAGTTACAGTCAGAGGGATACCTGTGTACACAACCAGAGTCTGCAATGTTGATTGTGGACAGCTGGCAGTGGTAAAGGGGTGGGGTTGTCTTGTGCTTTGTGGAGTTGAGGATAAACTTGATATGCACCTGTGAAAGAGCCAAGAGGACCTCCCATAAACGAAACAGGATACTGACTCGTCAGTGACAGCAAGGAGGTAGACAAAGCATGACCAGGCTACCAGTGTTGAGGAAAGAATGGAAAGCGTTAACTGTGAGTTCTGGTATTTTTTCTGTCTGTACACAATGATCACTACCCTATACCTTGGGGCAGTTCTATTTAAGGCAAGAGGGAGTCATGATGGGGAATATTGGACATTTGCACTTCGGGCTCTTGGGGGGCCTCTGTGCTTTTTGACCCTGTCAGGCTACTGTGGTCTTCTCCTTCTGACCTGCAGCCTCGCCTTGAGCTATGTGGTTCTTGGCATGCAAACAGACATGCTGACGATGCATGGAAAAGCTGTGCTGATTACAGGTGGGTGGCTAAACACACTTGGACAACGAAGCGTATGAGAACACATTTAGGGATTCGCAAAGCACATTGACACATCCCACCTACCCAGCCCATAATAAGTCATGTAACATTTCCAAGAGACCAGAAATTAAGTTACATTGTATTCAGGGCAGGTTTGAGATATGTGCATAACCTAAATACGTGCCTATACATGGGCGCTGTACACCGATGTTATCACACCAATCCTGTCAACAACAGTACTGATACTGTTTGTAACATTAAAACGCTTTTCAATCGTCTTCCTCACAATGTTATCAAATTTGTAATAAACACTGTTGAACGTGCTTTGTGCACTATGCCGAACACAAGAACACCGCTTTGCTGGTGGCCATTTTTTTCCCCCTTCTCTCCGATGTGAACAGGTTGCGATACGGGTTTTGGTCATGCCCTGTCGAGAAGGCTGAGTGATATGGGAGTGACTGTGTTTGCGGGGGTTCGTGATGAGAACAGCCTAGGAGCCATGGAACTGAGGAGACGGGGGTCTGACAGAGGACCAGGCAGGCTGCAGGTCCTTCAGCTGGATGTGACAGACGCCGGGCAGATACAGCGAGCTCACCACATCATCTGCACTCAGGTTGGAGAGGCAGGTAACATACGATTCATTGTATGAACTATGAGAGTCTGAGTAGACCAGTGGCATTGGAAAAGGCACAGAAATCCATATGGAGAAGAGCACCATAACCCTCAACGCAGTGTCTCATGTCCACACTCCATTTCCCTGTCAGGTCTTTGGGGGATTGTGAATAATGCAGGGGTCCTGGACTATGTGGCAGATGGGGAGATTCTGCCTGTGAGAATGTACCGAGACTGCTTGGCTGTGAACTTCCTCGGTGCAGTGGAGGTGTCTCAGGTCTTCCTTCCACTGATCCGACACGCCAGAGGCAGGATAGTCAATGTCTGCAGTATGGCAGGTAACAGTCAGTCTGGACTGTTTATTGGTTATCCCCAATGCAAAACTGTTGTGGTTAAGCTTAAGCACCCAAATTTGCATGTCATACTTTTTCAATGTAGTCAGCCAACCACTTCCCACTCCATTACTACCCAAACTAATTAGGGGAGTAAATTGCTTGGCAACTAACTGTAATTTTGCTTCCATAGTAAGCATGACTAGATGTTACTCTTTGATCAAGGTCAACTGTCAGTTTCCAGCCTTGTGGAACCCTATAGAACAGAAACCAAATGAGAGCAGATTCATATTTTAAGTTCTACTCATCTGAACCTTGGGTCTGCAAAAATAGATGGGACATTCTCTGCAGCTTTCAAGGCAGCCAAAATGAGTCCCATTTAGTCGTTATGAAATACGCTTTGTGTAACGTCTAAATAGATTGAAGTTAGTCCCATTGAGTCGTTATACTATACGCTTTGTGTAACGTCTAAATAGATTGAAGTTAGTCCCATTGAGTCGTTATTGCTACAGACTAATGCTTTTCTGTTGATAATAATCAATAAAGGCTTATAATATTTGTTTGCTCAGGAGATGTGCCCCTCCCTGGGTTTGCAGCCTATGGAGCATCCAAAGCAGCCCTGAAAATCTTTTCTGGAGTCATGAGACTGGAGTTAGCAAGATGGGGGGTCAAAGTATCCACAATCCAACCGGCAGCTTTCAGGACAAGTATGTTAAATAGGGATCATTACATACATTACAGTCAAAAGTTTGGACACAAACCCAAGGCAAAGGGTGGCTACTTAAAGAATATACAATATGAAATGTATTACAGTCATAAGTTTGAACACAAACCCAAGGCAAAGGGTGGCTACTTTAAAGTTTAAATATACAATATGAAAAGTATTTTGATCGGTTTAACCCTATTTTGGTGACTACATGATTCCACGTTTTATTTCATAGTTTTGATGTTTTCACTGTTATTTTACAACATGGAAAATAGTAAAAATAAAGAAATAACCTTGAATGAGTAGGTTTCCTTTTGCCTGGTACATTTACACTAATTACCCAAAACATTATGACTGCTCACAGGTGAAGCGAACAATGTTGATGATCTCCTAACAAGGCCACGTCAAGGTCTGGACAGATGGTAAGTGAACAATCCGCTCTCGTAGTCAACGTGTTGGATGTAGGATTAAATACCTGAGTGTCTTTGACAAGGGCTAAATTGTTATGGCCAGACGACAGCGGTCAGAGCATCTCTGAAACGGCAAGTCTTGTGCCACAGTAGTAACAATTTGGCCCTTGTCAAAGTCGCTCACTTCTTTACTCCTGCCCATTTCTCCTGCATCCAACACGTTGCCTACGAGAACTGGTTGTTCACTTACCATCTAATCTCCCCAGACCTTGACATGTGCCCTTGTTAGGAGATTCATCTGTGAGTGGTCATGTTTTGGATCATCAGTGTATATACTGGTGTGTGTGTGTGTATATATATATCTCATATGTAAGTTATTATACAAATTGTAAAAAAAAAAAGGTAATTGTATATAATCAAAACATTAATTTTGTGATTTATTTGACCAATGAAGTGTCCCTCTTATTTGTATGAAAACACAGACATATTTGGTACCAGTGACGACTGGAGCCGCAACAAACAAGAGATCTTTAAATGTCTATCCCAGAATGTCTGGGAGGACTATGGCGAGGCATACGTCTCCTCTCTTCAGTCCCGCTTCTCCAAGATGGCTGACGTGTCCTCAGAGGATCTGCGTCCTGTGCTAGACGATATCTGCCACGCTCTCATGTCAGCCACCCCAAGACCCACCTACACGCCGGGACTGTCTGCCTGGCTAATCCCTTTTCTCCACTGCCTCTGCCCCACATGGCTCTATGACATCATCATTACCACTCTGTTCCACTTCAATAGCAGCCTTCCAGCTGGGCTCCAGGCAGAAAGAGGCTGAGTGGGTTCGAAGACGTGACAACAAAGGAGATGGCTGATACGAGGTGATGTCAGGCTTTCCAGTTGCACAGATTTTTGGAGAGCAATGTCTTGATAGACTGGTACCTCTCCAGGTTCCCTATTTGGATGGCAGGGCGATGTGACTCCTGGCTATATGTCAACAGTGAACTTGTTTGCAGCGTTAGGAAGACTACTGACAACTCTTTCTTGTTCTTGGTTGAACTGGTTACTTTAAATACAGTTTCACTTAAATTCCTTTGTCTCTGTAGTAGCAGAAACCATTAGAAAGGCAGACAGAGAAACCACACTAGGGTTGTGTTTTTAATGATACCATACCCTTGTTCATGGTACAAGGATATGGGCATCTTACAAGAAAATAGACATTGCATTTCCTGCTTCCATAACCCTCAATACCGGAAGAGATATCTTTAAAAAAAAGATGTATAACATCCAGTCAGCTTTAAAATATATGCTTAGTTATGTCACATTTATGAAAAGTACTAGCTAACGGTTAATGAAAACACTACAGTAAAAAAAAAAAAAAAATCCCACATGTAAAAACATCACTGGACAGTCCGGAACAAATGTGATTGAAATTTAAAAAAAATTCAGTCATGAGGTTTCAAAAAAGCCTTTTTTGGTTTTGTTTCAACAGCTTCCTTCTTGTCCAAAGCTGACCTCTCACGCTTCTTGGCAAACTTCTTCTTCATGCTTCCCACTAGACTTTCATATCTGTAAGGGGGAATTAAAGTAGGAATTGTCAAGATAAAACATGCCATCCACATGTGTGTTCAACTAGTCAAGATAAAACAGATGTTCATACCGTCTAGCCATGTCTTCATCTGTGATATCTGTCTCCATTCTGCTGATTTCCTCCTCTTCCTCTTCTTCCTTTTTTGGAGTGTTCATCACTATCATAAGTTTCTTAAGAAAACAAATGAACACCAATTAAACAAATTCACTTTACACTGATTTATTGCAGCCAGTCTTAAAATAAACCTGAAAGTAATTCTAAATCAATAATGACCTCTACTTCCGGATTGAACCCCTTGAATGACATCCGTCCATATTTCAGGTCTTCAAAAGGCCCAAAACTACTTTCTTCTATGATGAAATTCCTAACCAAACAAGAAAAGGAAAAGGAATTATTTGGCAATATATCATTATGCCAAATATATAATTAATAACATTGATAGTTGGTCAACATATCCACTGATGACACAAAAGCAGGGGTTCTTAACCTTTTTCATCCCAGTACCCAAATGAGAAATTCTGGGACCCAGGCTCATGAAAACATGCACTATAAGGCCCTAAGCCAGCTTGACGTCAGATTTTTAACATTAATTTCCTGCAATTCTACAAATTTTACCATGGGGTGTAGAGAAAACATTGCAGTTTAAAAACAGGTTTTCCACAATTTTGCAACAGTGCAGGGAGAAAGTTTGGCCGGTTGATAGCTTATTTTCTGCAGTTCTACCCATGTTGCCATGGAGTGGAGAAATCTTCTGAGTTTTATCCTGCGCTTGGGCACATTTTGCCACAACTTATGCCCGTGGTTTCCATTATCACTGTCCTTGTGTCTAAAACAAAAACAAATGAAATATCAATATTTAAAAACTATTTTTTTATGATTAAATATCTTGATTTACCATATTAGCTGGCAAACTTAATTTGGTAGGGTAGCTATCTAACGTTACCACATTAATAGCGATCTTGCTATGGCATACGTCATTAGCTAGATGTGTACAGGACAATTATATTTACACCTAACATCAGTACTTTCAGAGATAATAAAGTTAACTGTTAGTACCCTTGTTTCTGCTTAGTTTCAGCTGTTATAAAATGCCCACAATGCCTTGCTAGCTGACTTACTCTTTCATTTAGGGTTGTCACCTTCAATGTGGAAAAATAAAAGACACCTTGCCAGCGGCCCCAAGCCTGGGGGACACAAATGAAGCAGGGGTCTGGGGGTACTCCCCAATGAAAGTGTCAAATGCTTCATTTCCTGCATTGTGGTGAATTTTTATGCACCAATTTGTTCTTTTATGCATCATTTTCAAAGTCCTCTGCTACTGTGCACATGAATGTAATGGAAAAAGAGTAAATAAGAGTAAAGAACAGTTGCATCAATTATATTAAGGATTAAAACATCAGATCATAGATATGGGCAAGATGTTTGGTCTTTCAAAATAAACTATTTGGTATATTTGGAAGAAGCAAGAACCCACCCTCCAGGAAGGATGATGTAGCCTAGTTTGGTCTGTTGCTGCTCCCATGTTCTGGAATAGTCTCCCATCCCACATTAAGTCCCATTCCACCATTGACAATTTTAAATCAAATTTAAAGACCCACCTTTTTCTCTTACTTTTAGTTCAGTCTGAGGTTGTCCCTTGGTTTTTGTCAAGTTCACTCTTTATTTATTTTTAATGTCCTCTTACTGTTTTAATCTGTTGTTGGTTTTATTCAATTTCTCTTAACTTCTTATTGTATTATTTTGATTTTACATAATTTCTTTTGTCTTAAGTGTTTTCCATTGTAGTCTTGCCCTCTATGCAGGCCCGCCGATAGGGGGGGACAAACGGGTTTGTTGTCCCGGGCCCAGGGTAGGGGGGGGGCCCAGAACTGACATTGGGTTGACATTAAAGGGCCCATCTAAGATTCTCGTCCCAGGTCCAGGCAAGACTGTCAGCTGGCCTGCCTCTATGTATTATATGTACTATTGTGTTATATTATGTATTGTTGCCTTTATGTATTATTCCTTTAATCATGTATACAGACCCGGCGGCACAGGGGCATTGCCCCCCAGCAAGAATTATTTGCCCCCCAAAAATAGTTTGGGTAAGATGCCTCGCAATACTGTACTTCACTAATGACTGTTGGGAATGTAGGCTAGCTCTCTTGCCTTCATCTGCTGTTGGGAATGTAGGCTAGCTCTCTTGCCTTCATCTGCAAATGCGATCGAAGATGTGCTTTAAGTGATGTGATCACTAAGCTACAAAGAATGTGTAACTACTGCAGTTACTAAAGCTTTCACATTTGATTGACAGCTGTGTATTTTGCTAGTATATAGCCTCAGCAAGCCATGCATGCAAAGATTATTTGCTTTCCGCCAGTCGTGCTTTAGCTACTATTCTATGTTGATAAGTAGGACAAATGTGCCCGTTCATGGAAATCAAAAGCCCGTCCAAAATGTTTGTTCTAGCGCCTGCACGT
>JACXGI010004027.1:46039-57369 GCA_016801175.1 Esox masquinongy
GGGCCCCCCCCCCCCCCCCACACACACACAATTCACACTTCAAAATCCAGGAGTCATATGAATCTGGGGTGTAGTGATACTTTGACCGTCTCGCTGAGATACGTAATACCTAGAGATAGACTTTTCTTCGCACCTTTGTCTTAAATTGACTTAATTTTCAAACTAGTGGTTGGAATTGTATATAATTTTTCACAAATATTGGATTTTAGAATTCCCTATATGTAAAATAAAGTGCCCTTTTAACATTGAGCACATTGAGAATTCAAAAAATCTGATTTTTTTCTAACCATTATTAAGGCTTGCCAGATTACTTAATTCCCCATTTTGACATGTCCCTACATGAACTCTCTGTCACCTCGAGGAAGATCTCACTCACTCCAAACAGTTCTTCAAGTTTTTAGTCATCATTCTTGGTTTCCATAAAACATTACACCCGATGAAGACATCTTGTCTGTTGAAATATTAGTAATAAATTGCTGCAGAGTGTGCCACTGTTTATTTTATTTTCCATCCTGTTGCTCGCAGATTTTCATTAGTCTTGAAAACAGTATGCAAATGTTGCCACTAGTGGTGGAAATAATACCATAAAGTTACAAAGGACAATGTGTGCATGCTGTGTGTCCGTTTGGGCCATCTTTTGGGTTCTTAAATTTTGTTTAAACAAATGAAATTGAACAATTGTACGGGACTTCAGCTGTGTTATTCACAACAAGATTCTATGAAGTCAAAAAGTCCGATTGTCTTACGACATTAATACGATTTTACCAGCAGTTCCTGTCTGCTATCACACTTGGCGTTTTATTTTTTTTTCCGGCATGAATTTGCTCACAATAAAAACTGGATGGAGATGTGGTTATTGTAATGCCCTAGCACGTTTGTGAATAACACAGCTGAAGTCACATACAATTGTTCAATAGCTATGTAATTTCTTAACATTATTTATTTCCTGTGATTTATTTACATCTGTTCTTAAATTTAAGTTGAGACTATTCTTTGCTTTATTAGTGTTTATGGATTATTATACTGTCAACCTGATTACTTTGTCACTTAGTAGGTGCTTACTGTAGCATTGTTTTTTAGTTTAAATACTTTTGTAAAATATATTTTGCCCATGCTTGATTGGTTGCTCTGATCCCTTCAGGATTCGGATGGAAGCCCCCGTAAAATGAAGATTGTGACGCAGAGGCGTGGCTTATCAGCACACAGAGCTGCCCCTCTTGGATTGACAAATCACAGGGCTACAAGTTCCTCCTCTGGCAGCCACTCTAGCCACCCAAACAAGGGCATGGTAGGCGACTATAATTTACCTCATATCATGATGTGACGCCTGTGGGACAATTAAAGTTAATTATCTTTCAATCTGGAAAATAATGTGTTAAATCGCTTGATGTATTCAAAGATTTAACTGTTTCTTTAGAAATTGTAGACTAGCTGGTACTTAGCAATGTTTGATTCTACACTTAACAAATATGTCTAAACTCAAACTGATTATTTATTTTTATGGCATCATCAGTATTAACAATATTATGCATAATGATGGTGAAGGTATAGTATAATCATACATATAGTTATACAAAATATATGTCAATCTTTGCTCTTTCTAAAAAATAATGAAATTATTGCAGCATTGGAAGAGACTAGTGAAAGGTGGAGTATGTTAGGAATTTCTTTGTATGCCCCATATTACGAAATTGGCTTTTAAAAAATTGTGTAAATAGGAAATTGTACCAGTTTCCTTTGAAAATCTAAACGTTGACAAACACCAAATAGGTTGCAAAATAGCTGAGGAGATTTTTGTTCTTGTAATTCTATGGCACTTGAACTTAGGCATTAAACATGAATTAAACAATGCTTGAAGTATTTTAATTCAAATAATCATAGCTACAAAATTCTTGCCAGTAAAAGAATGTTTTTTAAATGGGCCATAGAACTGTCTCAGGTTTGCAGATTTTTCTACAAAGAAACATTATCATTAGGACGGCTATTCTAATATTTCCCCTGAGTTACAGGAGTGGCTGAAATATGCCAAAATACATTAAAAATTACCCATACAAATAACATTGTTGGGTTTTTTGGAAAGGCTCAGTCAAGTAATGACCAATGTATGTCATAATGGGTTAGGTTATAGCGGAGGGATCTGATTTACCACTGTTTGTTTATCAGTATATTGGAAAATTTGAATACCTTGTATTATGGATAATTATTTGTACCATAGTCTACACAGTAAAATAACAACAAGGGTGTAAAATAACAACAAGATATTTGCTAACCAAAGTTGCTTAGAAGTTTGGGGAGAAAGATGGATGCCATAAAATAGGTAATATTTATAATAAATAAAGAAATACACTAAAGTAGTAAAAAAAAAGACTGCTTTGAAAAAATGTAAACTTATTTCTTGGGACAAAAAAAGGTAATCTTATTTCACGTGTTTTCCTGGCAACAGGTGGACAGAGCGAGTTCGACGTCTCGTCAGAACAGCCATGCTGACACACCGACAAGCTTCGGAACAGGACAGTCGTCCGGCAGCAACAGCAGGAGCCACCGTGGCAGCAAGCAGAGGAGGAAAACCCAGCATCAGTGTAAATCTGCACCTGCAGTTGAGAACCTCTGCAGATAAGAGGCCTCGTGTAACAGACTTCACATAACTCTCAATCTGTGCTGCCAGAACCAAGGCAATGGAGGCAATCTTACCATGTCCTTGGTAGTGATATTTTCACGCCAAGTTGGAAGGATGTTCCTCCTTTTTTTGTCGGTCGAAAGGGCAGATGGACGCTATCCTCGTCTTTCTGTAATGTTAACACACCTGTACAAGAAGGATGTCAAGCCTCATCAGTTATTCCTGAACTTAAGCAGTGGCTGTATCTCCTGGTGCATTTGAGTAGCAGAACTGGGAAAACCTGTTTGGGGGTTGGGTCTTTGGTTAATTCAGCCTTACAGCAGAAATGACAAGGGGAAAAAAGGATTGGTGTAAAACTATAGAACTTAATGCTATGTTTTGGGGAAATGCTTGCACTGACAAAAGGAGCTGCTGAAAATGTTTTTCAGCAACTTATCTCCTTAGTTTGCAAAGGAAAAAGTAGACCACAAAATATTTGTGTGATTTAAAAGTTAAAATGGCGGAAGGAGAAGAAAAAAACATTACAATGAATAGGGATTGTATATTTGTCACCAGCTGAAGTAAAAAAGAAAAATTATAGATTTGCCAATTCTTGTGAACTGGGCCAAGTGTGGGTTCAAAGTGCCAACTCCAGCCATCAGCAAAATAGATCCTTGCTTAGAGTACTGTGAATGAGAGCACAAAATCACTTAAGGATCAGGCCAAGGATCAACCCTAATGGACCAGTCATAATAAGGAAGGGGTGTCATTTTTCTAATGATCTATTTCACAATACCGTTAAATCACCGTAATATCTTACTATTTAATGTTACTGGTGGAATACACAATACCACTATATCTACGATTTTCAAGCTTCCTAATATGAAAATATCAGTACTCTCCACTATTTTGCATATTACAAAATGATTTGTATTTGTTTATGTATTTATTTTTTTAGTATATTTATATGAATCTCTAAATGTTAATTGATCGACAGCTTGGGAGTAGCCTGTCTCCTTGTGTAAAAGATGGTTGAGAATGTTGTGCTGAATTTTTGAGACACACTGTGTCCTAAAAGTCATGTCATGTACTTACCTGGGGCGTGTCCAAAACTATACTTTCACTCACCTGCCCCTTCCTGTCTATCTCTTATGCCTTCAGCGTTCACAGATTTAACATGATCTAACCCAGTGCAACCAATGTGGTGAAAAGGCTTTATGGGCCTTTTCACCATAGTTGGTTAACCAATCACATCCTTTCAGATTTGCAAAAGGAAATTTGAAAGTGCAACTGATTGAGCTAGAATTACTTGAGAACATTATACATTTCTGGCTTTTAACTGGGTTTATTTCAATGTTACAGACTGTTTTGACAACCGCACTAGTTTTGGCTTTGTCAAAATGTACTCTTAAGGGTTTTGACCGCTAAGTCCTGATGTTAGCAATTCCTTTTGAGTGTGCCCACAACAACCCTTACCCCAAGTATTTGTTCTCCAAATTGGTCCTCAAAGAACATTTTGCATGCAGTTCCTTTGTATCCAGATTTTTGTTCCAACTTCCAAGATTGTTCATTGTTTTACAAGCGATGATATGGACCAAGAAGAGGATGTTGTGAAAGATGCAGATTTCCTGTTGCCTGTACCTGTTGTTGTGTGAAGAACTACACCTTCGACCCAACGAGAAGTCAAACTTCTCTATTCTATGCGATTAGAATAATACAAATAATGACTAAAAGGGGTTTTTTTTCTGTCAATGTCTTCCACTGCAAATGTGTTTATGATGTGCTTGTTCCTCATTAATTTGAACACTGATTTAAAGAAAAAAAATTCAGACAGACAAGCCTACAACAAGCATCGTGAAATTAATCAAATGCTTTCCTACATGAAAATCTATATTCAGCATGTTAATGTCATTGCCTAAGGTCAATGCCATTTCAAAACCAGGTAATATATTTAAGTAAAAAAAACTAAATTGGAACTTTCCAACCATGAAGGAATTTAAAGAGGAAAAGGAAACAAATCATATTATTTTGCTGTGAACAGTAAAACGGTTTAGTTGAATGTCAATTTCCTTTTATTCTCCTTATTATCTACAGCAAATGTACAATCCCTGCATTGATGTTTTATTTTCTTATGTTTATTGATATTTTTATTTAGCTAATTATATTTTTGTGGAATGAAATGAATGAATATATATAAATGTTAAGACCCTAAAGGTTTAAGTCATAAGTGGGGAAAATGTAAGTTGTATCTTTCATTATTAAAAGAACCTTTTCAAACAAAATAACAAATGTTATTGAAATGGAGTTAGATCACCTGAGGTACAATATGACCAAGGCCTTTTCTCAGTGGCGTCCTCCACTGCACCTTGTTGAGTAAGTCAGATGTAATTAAGTAGAAGGAATATGGACAGAACTACCTGCTCGCAATCAGGCATTACTGTGGTGGAATCCCTAAAATCAATCAATTGTGTAGAGGACAACCAATTTTCAATTAGTTATTGATTTCCGAGTCACAGAGAAAATAGAACGAGGAACTGACATTAGCCCGAACATGACTTCTTAACCAAAAGTTAATTATTTTAGAGGACACATTGTTCTCCCGAGTGGCGGTTTTTGCAAAACTAGGTAAACTCTTGCACTACCAACTCCTTAAGGGAGCAAAAAGACACCAGTCCCCTCTCTTTGTCCTTCACTTGGACCAACTCCTCCTGCAGCTGAGCCACCGGCCTCCCTAAGTGGTATCCTAAATCCACCATCATCTCCAGCAGCGGCCCTTTGTAGCGCTTCAGGCCGTATCGCCTTACGACCGGCAGTGCCCTGTGGCCCGCGGTGAACGCCTCCTCTGGCTGCTCCAGGTCCCTATGGCACACAGTGAGGGCACACAGCGTGGGCACAAGCAGGGCAGGACTCTGCCAGCCTCCCAGCTTCTCCTGAAGCTCCAGGACTTTCTCTAGTAGCACCACCGCTGGCTCAAACTGTCCCGCTCGGAGGAGGCTGTGTGCTTGCCTTTGCTCTGGATCAGTGAAAAAATCCAAGAAGTGTCTGGAATGTCGTGCACAGCGGACATTGTAGAGCTGGGCAAGGTAATCGCGGAGAGCCAGGCGGCGTTCCCAGATGTTTTCGGGGTGAAAGTTTCCGGTTAAGAATTTACGGGGGAGGGTGACTTCCTCAAGCTCCTCACTGAAGTCCTCTATCAGCTGCTGGTGAAGGCGGACGAAGTCGCTGTAGCGGCGCTCAACAGACACGCGGTGGGAGTCGTAGCTGCCCGAGCGGATCACCACAATCCGGTACACCTGGAGAACACAGGGGGGGTGACAAACTTCTGAAATCCTCATCCTCATACGCTTGGCGGTATCGCAACAGAAGACAATCTCTCACTGTGCATGCTTCAACTCTCACCACAGCCGACGGTCTTCGCTGCCAGAAACAATGCCGTGCTTCATGTGAAGCATCCCTTACCACGTATTTGGAGTGCAGCTGCTCTTCTATGCGTGAGGACGGGATCTCAAACAACAGCTTGACCGGCTTCAGTCTTTGCTTCACTGCCCTCCAGTGTTGCTGCAGCTCTTTGGTAGTCATACAGGAGGAGCTGGGCCCTGGACACTGGTCATCTACAAGAACAAGTTTCTGTTCTTGATAAAAATGCATTCTCTGTTTTTCCTATGCCTAACCCTAACCTCACCATAAGCTTAACCTCAGTGACCTAAACCTCATGCCTGGAGTTAACCTCAAAACTGTAATACCTAAACCTGAAACTAACCCCAACTGTAAGTTTTACCCTGCCAAAAATAGCAATTTTTCCTTGTGTGGCCTGAACAACCAGGTTTTACTTTCTTTGTGTGGACTTCTGATCCCCACATGTAAAGTTAAACCAGGATTGCACAAGTAAATCTAGATGCCACATTACTGCTCACACAAGTCTAATTTTAGCAATTATAGTTTTACTTGGCTATGATTATAAATCACAACCAAACTGAGGGCTAACACCACTCAGATGTTCCTTACCTTGTTGATGTGAATCCTCCAAATCCAGAGCCTCAGCTGTTAATTTGGGGAAGGGGCTATTGGAACCCTCCGCCATTTGGACTTGTCAACATACAGGGCTAAGGAATCCTGATTTAAAAAAAACCTAGTAGGTATAAAAGCAAATACAATCACTCAGCACAAAGTGGTGTGTTCAAATCGCATGTCAGCGGTTGTTGACTTCACCTGTCTGAGCAGGGGAATGGAAAAGTAGCGAAAGAGGGAGAAGAGGTGTGAACATGAAGACATGCATGCAGGATTGAAACTGAAATAAGAGCTGAAAGACCCTTAGGGAAGTGAAACTAGCAGTGGGGGATGATGGGAAGGGTGTGTGGTGAGTTGAGTCAATTTAATTTGCATTTTTATAACTTCCTTGTATCCAGTGCAGTGAAAAAGTATTTACCGTCTTATCGCTTTTGTAATATTATCACAAGTATGTGGTAATTTTTCACAACTCAAAAAACTTGACAAATAAACAGAAAAAGGCTTTTTTTCAAACATTAACATTTAAAAAATATTTAAAAACAAAGAAAGCAGATCTGTGGCTGTCAGCTGTCATGTTCTCACATTGATGCAGAAAAGGTAGATTAGCACATGGCATTACTGATTAAGATTATATCAAACTATATTTACAGTGACCTTGGAAGTTATTTTGACTCCTTCACTTTCTTAACATCTTTTTTGAGTTATACACTCAATTTATGATTGATTGGATGCATTTATTTATGCCATTATGGGGTATGGTGCGTTGATTGATGGTAAAGTGAAAACACATTTTTTGAGATTGATGCCAATTACTAAGCTGGGCACTTTTTTCCAAAGTGGTGTTTATGGGGCAAGATTAGTCAAAGGCTCTGGGGTAAGTTAAACCAATGGTTCGATTTGCCCCACCATGAGACAAGTTAAGTTTCTGGTGTAACAAATATTATTTAAATGTTAGACTGTATACATGAGATATTTAATTGTTCAATAAATTGGCACAAATTTTTAAAAAATCATGTTTTCACTTATAGGGTGGTCATTATAGGGTTCTGTGAGTAGATCGCAAAAAATGTTTTTTTTAAATCAGTTATTAATTAAATCTGTCACAACAAAATGTGGAAAAATGAAGGGGTCTGAATACTTGAAATCACTGTAAGTAAAGCCAGTTTTACCCAATTCAGAAGCTACTGATTATGCACAGTGCCATGGAAAAATATTTGCCCCTACCTGATTTCCTCTTATTGCATATTTGCACACTGAATGGTGTCAGATCATCATACAAAATGCAATATGATACAAAGTTAGAATTTTATTTATTTAAGATAAATAGTTATCCAACAACAACTGGCCCTGTGTGAAAACGTGATTGCCCCACTGAATTTAATAACTGTCTGCGCCACCTTTAGCCGCAACAACTGCAACCAAACACTTACTATGATTAGCGATCAGTTTCTTACGAAATTGCGGAGTTTTTCCTAGCCACTGTGCTCAACTCTGTTGTTGCTTGCTCTTTGGAGTTTCAGGCTGGGTATCTGTAAACACTCTTCGTAACAAGTTCTGATGTAAAAAGGGATTTATGAAATAGATTTGGTTAAGAGGTTGACAGGACCGTAGTGGCTGAAAGAGGCCTTCAAATGTTTTGATTCTGACTTTTGTAAAAATTAAAAGGACAGTGTAAGAGGACCCGAGGGACCAACTAGGCACATATTTTAAAAATATATCAGACAAGGACATGTATTAAATCATAATGTTATATTGTATTGTATTCCATAGATAAATTCACTCTGGTAGTTATTTCACAAGGGTCACTCCTAAAACCAAAACCTCCTTTGGGTGTCATTATTTCTGTTCCTAGGAATGCATTTTCTAACCTTCTCTGGTTGAATTTAATGTTGTAGTACCAGCTATGTCCTCTGGATGGAGACTTATTCAAAGGATTGCTGTATCAGGGTTTATTGTTTTTTTTTTCAGTAGCTCCATGTTTGGCAGCCGTCAGTCCGCATCACTTGGTTCCAAGTGGTTTTCTTCAGGTTTGTTTCGGGATCTTAATACACAAACTAAAAAGGCAGAATGTTTAGGGTTTTGTGTATCTTAGCTGGTAGAGCGTCATGCTCACTATATCAAGGTTGCGGGTTTGATACCTACAAGGAGACAACACAAAGAAAATGTAAACTCTCACTATTGTAAGTCACTTTGGATAAGAACATGTGCTAAATGGTTAGAAAATGTTTTTGCAAAAACAGAATACATGCACAGGGATGTTTGGGCTGTCTCATTGCTTTGTAGACAATGCCTTCATGACACTCCCACTCACTTGCATAGTGCATTTTTTGAATTACATCATTCAAAGATAAGTGCACATACATTCTATTCCAGAGAAAACAAAGGCATGGTATGGTTGGTTTTGGATACGGAGCACCGAGTTGTGTGACATCAGATCCATCTCATGCTCACATGTGAGCTACGGTTCCAGCTCGTGTATAAACTGTTGCGAATGAGAGTGTTTTCCTTTAAACACCAACAGCATCTCTTTATGAAACAATCCACTGACTGTCTAATACCACCATAAGCACATAAATGAACGCTTGTGAGAAAAACAATGGCATTTCATCAGGGCCTGTTGTTTTGCCCAGCAGGCTGAGTCGCTGTGCATTTATTTATTAGATTTGATGATACATTTCTCTCTGTTTTCAGCACTGACTGAGCATAATTCAATGTTTGTTCTGAGGCCAGTTTGTACATTGTGCCATAGAGACAGCTGTGAGACTTGAGTCTGTCTCATTGTGATTGTTAGCCTGCTAGTTGAGTTACTAAGGAATGCTACTAATCTATATTGGATTATACCATAACATAGCATAACATAACTCTCTTCCACTTTTAGTCTTTACCTGTCCTAATCATAATGTGTTTAATCTCATTCCCAGCTGTATATCTTTTAAGGGTCTGTGTTAAAAATGTATTTGTTATTTCAGTGTGGAATTGTTTGGTAATAAAGTATGTTTTATGTCAGCGTGGCATGACTTTTACTTGACAAATGTCTGCTTCTGCCAAATGATGGAGTTATATCTTATCAGTATCATCTGATCTGGTTAGTCTCCTCGGGGAAGTAAAATGACCTTATTCAAAATTATGACTCAAGTTGAGGAGATCAATTAAAACTCACAGTACTGTTGAACTGTCAGACCCATTAAGAATATTTACATAATACTGGTGCTGAATTGTAATTATTCAGTAGGGATATTAGGAACAGATAAGGCTAGAATAAGAGGCTGCCATTACTATGGATGTGGATGCCCTGTGTATGAAACGTGTATAATCCAAATTCATCATCAATTTCTAGTGTGGCTCCATGGGAAATATCAAAGGTCACCTGATAAAGAGTCATTTCATTGTCAAAACAATTTGTGGAAGCCATCCGATCTCTTGGACCTGTGAAGTATGAGTTATGAAGGGGTCAAGCTGAGCAAATATATACAGTATCTCACAAAAGTGAGTACACCCCTCACATTTTTGCAAATATTTGATTATATCTTTTCATTTGACAACACTGAAGAAATGACACTTTGCTACAATGTAAAGTAGTGAGTGTACAGCTTGTATAACAGTGTAAATTTGCTGTCCCCTCAAAATAACACAACACACAGCCATTAATGTCTAAACCACTGGCAACAAAAGTGAGTACACCCCTAAGTGAAAATGTCCAAATTGAGCCTAAAGTGTCAATATTTTGTGTGGCCACCATTATTTTCCAGCACTGCCTTAACCCTCTTGGGCATGGAGTTCACCAGAGCTTCACAGGTTGCCACTGGAGTCCTGAAATCTAAATGGTTTTTGCCACTGATAAAAACAATAGAGTTCATATTGTCAAAGTGAAAAATAAAATATTCCAAATATTCTAAATAAATTACAGATATAAAGCAAAAAATAATTGATTGCATAAATATTCACCCCCTTTTGCCATGACACACCTGAATGCAGTAACTTTTAGAATTCAGAAATGTAGTTGAATTGAGTCTAATGCACAATAAAGGTGTTGCAGGGAGGCCACCAAAAGGCCAATGGCAATTTTAAAGGAGTTACAGTTTTCCACGGCTGAGCAGGGAGACACTGTGTATACTGCAAAAGTGGCCTTTATAGGAGAGTGACAATAAGAAAAAAATCATGAAATCTCAAATAGAGTTTGCCTGAAGGCATGTGGTAGACTCTAAGCGCAATGTTTGGCGCAAGCCTAACACCACACATCACCCCGTGAAGATCATCCCTACTGTTATGCCTGGTGGTGGCAGCATCATGCTATGGGAATGCTTCTCTGTATCAGGGCCTGGAAAGCTGGGGAAGATAGAGGGCAAAATCCAACTTGATGGAACTTTGGCAATTTGGCAAAAATTGCTGTGTCCAGATGTACAGAGCTAGTAGAGACATATCCAAAAAAGAATTGTGGCTCTGATTCATCTACCAAATATTGACTAAAAGGGGTGAATATTTCAATCAATCAATAAATCATTCATTTTCTGTTTAGTATTTGTAATGAATGTCACGTCCCCGCCTCCGCGAGCGCGCAGCAGAGGGCGCCCGCGCCCCTGAGTCTCAGTGCACACCAAAGCACACACCTGTCACCAATCACCAAATCACACACCTGTCCCCAGTCACCTCATCAGCACGCAGATTTATACAACTCCCTGCCACTTCTCCCCTGCCAGATCAATGGTTCATGTTTACATGCCACATC
>JACXGI010004028.1:0-31511 GCA_016801175.1 Esox masquinongy
TAGTTCCGTTAATTATGTCCAAATAGAGTCCCGGTGTAGAAAAGTTGGGTAAAAAGGTCAACAGATAAAAATATTGCGTTGGTAAACTCTTAAAGTAGAATTTAACCAATTAGTTTACAAAGAGTAAATTCGAAAAAGTTTGGCAGGTAGCCAGGTAGGTAACAGCAAGCAGCGTGCAGCACGTCAACAATCCCACAAGTGTCATGGCAAAATCTGAAAACATACGTACATGTCATATTTCTGTTTTTCATCTTCAAAAAATAACTAAAAATGTGTTTTCACTTTGTCATCAACAGGTATTGTATGTAGATTGATGGCAAAAATGTATATATTAGATCAATTATAAATTAAGTCTAAAACAAAATAAAATTTGTAGAAGGTGAAGGGGTCTGAATACTTATCCAAAGGCAGAGTACACTACTGTCATTGTAAATAGCCCATTCCTAATTATGTCAATAATGTTTATTTTGACAATCAAACTAAACACAACCTATGTACAACTGTCTAAACAATTGATCCATTGATAGTTTTCATGTGATATCACGGCATATGGGAACGCCTACTTCTTATATGGCAAAACAAAGTCTCTTTCCATTGCCCACCATCGACAATCTTTACTAGTTATACTTAGCAGTTCGATTGGATGTGCTAACCGGATATATATTGCATTTGCAATCATATCTACATGTAATCATTGTAATAAATGACATGGTCTGCATTCATCTGCACCGATGCAACCAACTCCAATAGTCTAGCTAACGTTAGTGTGGCTAGCTAAACCTCTCTTATTAATTTAGCTAATGCTATATGTTTAACAAAGGTATTACAGGAGAAAAGCGCACCAATCCAACCCAGGCTGTCAGTGGTGGGTCATTTAAACAGTAGGAATGGTTTACCCGACATTGGGAAAACGTGTATATTATTACAGGTATGTGTCACAGGATTCTGTGTTATACTGGCTACACTGACCACCCATAGAACCAACAGTAATTTAGGTAAAACAGCACTCAACTTCACTTTGACAATGAAGAATTTCTTCTCCTTCATCTCCAAAACAATTGCATTTTTGACCCACCCTGATCAAATGTACAGATAGCTGTCTGTACTTTTGTATGCTTTCATTTTGGTAAAAATGTATGTTTTAACAATGTTTTGCCCGCCAGGCTGTCAGAGCAACCACGTGATTGAAAACTATAAATTGCGGGCTACAGCAGACCTTTGAATATTTCACACTGAAATCACATTAAAGGGTTCAAGAACATAATGCCTGCTCCATACTTCTGTCCAAGTTCAACGCACCACTTTTGACCAGCTTTCTATAGTTGAACTTCCTGGTCTGACCTGCCATCCCTGCAGGATCTCTACACAGAGAGGTGTAGGAGGAGGAGCAAACGAATCATTACAGATCCCAGTCACCCATGCCATGGACTGTTTACCAAGCTGCCATCAGGCAGAAGGTACAGGAGTATTCCGTCCAAAACTACAAAACTAACAGGCTACGGGACAGTTTCTTTCCTCAGGCCGTAAGGCTGCTCAATTCAGGAACCCCTCTTCTCTTCCATCCATAGTCCCATGCACACCTGTCACTTTATATCATGCTCATCTGCCAATCATATCATGCACACCTGTCACTTTTACATTGCACTACGGTTGTACAGTTGTATAGTAATTATTGACGTGTGTTTTTTGTATAGTGTTATTATTGATAGCTCGTGTTATCTTCTTATTTTTATATTATAATTACTGTTACTTTTTTAACTTTTAACTGCACTGTCGGGAGTAGGAAAACCAAGCATTTCATTGCCATAACTTGTTATTGCAAATGACAAATAAACCTTTTGAACATTGAACCTTTGAAATTTCAAAGTAGTTCACTCTAAAGGGGAATAGACAGCCGTTCGTGGCAAGTATGTTAAAGATATAAATATATACCTGCATCCCTGAAGAAGGAAATAAAGTGCAACACTAGGGGAATGTGCATATGCACGCACATGGACAGAAGTGTAATCACGCTTTTTAAGGCAAGTTCATGAGCCAACAGGGAGCCCTGCCTCACACATGACCAAACTGATTCAGGCCCACCTTTACCGCAACTCGACCAGAACTTCTCCCTCAGGGAACCAAGGTCAAATTCATAATCCGAAGTTCACTTTCAGTTTCTCGGTGCAACACTAGGGGAAAATACAATCACACTGCTGAGGAGGTGGCCTAAAGCAGGCTACCCAAAAGACAAGACAGAAAGGCAAACACGAAAAAGAGAAAGCTTGAGGGTTAAGGTCCTACCAAACACCCTCTGACAAAAGAAAAATGGCACCAGCGTGTTTACAGTTCAGCACAGGAGTGGTGTGCCAACAATGCATGGAAGTCTCCAGTGACGTTGATCGAGCCAGGAGCAATACGGGCTGAAAAGAGGTCTGAACATCCACTGACTCAGAGACCATACAGAGCCCTTGGGAACCTGAGTGCACTGCCAATAAATTCTCTACAAGGGGCCAGGCTTGCTCCCGGGTGGCTCAACAACTACCTCAATGCCAGTTTGGCCTTTAAAGGCAGAAGTGTATTTTTGTTCAGGTTCATGTGGGTGCGTGTATGCTTTCCTCCAGTTTTGCACCAACTGACCCACCAAAAGGAACCTTGAAGGCTAATTAAGCTCGCCACAGTCTGTGATGGTGATCCTCTTATAGGGATGCCCAAAGCGGGACCCAAATTGTTCGACTCTCCTGACTACATCCAGGCCTTTCTTCACACTGCCAAACACGACATGCTTGCCATCCAGCCTGAGAGAGGGAGTAGAAGAAGAAAACAAGTTTATTACCATCTTTCATCTGGACTGTGAGAGAGACCTCCATAATGTGTGGTCCTTCCTGAAAGGTTTCTACTCACCACTCATTCTTCTCGGTGCAGATCAAGAACTGAGATCCATTTGTGTTGGGCCCAGCGTTGGCCATTGACAGGATGCCTAAACACACAAACACCATATTACATTATGGAAAACTGCTCTGCCACAGGCCAATCTACTGATTAAAGAGAAGTTAGCTGAAGATAATTTGTTAAATTTGCTGTATAGTGGGTGAAAATTTAGTTTCATTTGGGTAAGGAGAGTTACTGTTACTATGACAACATCAATAATAAAGTTAGACATCAGTAAAAAAATAAATAAATAAAGAATTTGGGAAAATACAACAGTTGGCAAAATGGCATATTTAAGCTTTTTAATGGAAATGTTTTGATGTGTCCCATTTTGACAACATGCAAAAACTGTCCCAGTGATGCACAACTCACGCTAATCAGAAAGAGTCCCAGTGATGCACAACTCACGCTAATCAGAAAGAGTCCCAGTGATGCACAACCCACGCTAATCAGAAAGAGTCCCAGTGATGCACAACTCACGCTAATCAGAAACTGTCCCAGTGATGCACTACTCACGCTAATCAGAAACTGTCCCAGTGATGCACTACTCACGCTAGTGCAGTTTCTGAACCGCTAAGAAAAGTTTACTGAAGTGATTCCTTACGACTATTAACAGAAGTAGGTCATCCTTTTAACATTGGTTCTCAAACCTCACCTGCTATATATTCTGTAATAGATGAACTTCAAAGCTAGCACACCTGAATCAACCTGTGTAATATTAGTCAAGCCATTGAATACTCGATTCAGTTGAGCTAGCAAAATTGAGAGACAGCTGGGGGTCTCCAGGAGGATTGAGAACCACGTTTAGTGCCAGCAAAAGAGCTTTTACCTGACTATAGTTTAACTGAACACAATTTAATTTAAATAACATCAACATAAAATGTAAAAAAAATGTAAATGCAATTTTAGATTCACACCAGCAAAGGTGTTAATTTTGCTAAGCCGTAGGGTGAAACACGTGCTATTTTCAATATCTCACAATCACAATTCTAGTTCATCTAAAAAAAAAAAACAGTGTGAACAGTCTAAAGACAGGGTCTAAGGACAGGGTCTAAGGACAGGCTCAACAAGCAGTTCAGAGCTCTTTTTGTTGCAATGCTGCCACCTGGGAATCAAAGGGATTTAATTCAGCCTGAAGGTGTTCTGGAAATACATTTCAATCTTCCAAGTTCCCAGATCCGTTTGTGCCCCTCACAATTCCATTGTCATCATTGTCAAGCCAGACATGGAAATTAGTTTAGTTTATTTAGGCAACCCAAATCTTTGTTTCAAAAATTGTTTTTTATAACCAATCAACTCTGCACTGAAAAATGACATGAAATGGTTATAAGTGCTTTTATCATAAATAGTTGGCATCATAGCACCAACAGGCTGGTGTCCTCAGACTCAGTTTAATCAGGACAAGAAACTGAAATATGTACCTGGTCCAGTGTGCTTAAGGTTGAAGTTCTCATCTTCAAATTGGGGACCATAGATTGACATCCCTCCAATTCCATTATGATTTGTGAAGTCTCCCCCCTGTAGATAAACAGACACACTTAGAAGGGTGGCAGTAGTAGTACTACTTCGTTTTACTATGTATTTTAAATTTTTGTTTGGATAATTAAACAAGGTGTTTATTTCTTTATTTGATATGGCTCCCACTTGAAGGGTTGATTTAGAAAGGTGAAAAGGCACTACAGCTATCTGTGCACTCAGATGACACAATGGGAAAATATAAGTACTGTTTGTGTCCTCTATCCTTCTCTATAGTTGAGTTTTTGAAGGCATCAAGGTCAACTTAGCCTCTTAAACCAGGCCTAGAATGTCACATGGGTGCAAAGGGGTGGGAAAAGACGTTTTTGTCAGTTTTGTCTCCAAACACGTTAACCAAATCAAATTCATTGCTTGGGCTAACGCCTCAAAACCGCTCAAAACACGTTAACCCAGTCAAATGCATTGCTTGGGAGGGGCATATACAGGTGCTCACAAAAATAATACCTTCAGTGCAACCGTAGCTAGCTAAGTGAAGATGGCAGCAAAATCGCTAAATAAAACCCCATCGAAATCTGTGGATGTATGTCGCGTTTGTGGTGAACCATACCAGTCTTTGAGAAACAAACATAACCTTTTCCTAGGTAAGTTGTTGTTATTGCGAGCGGATTACACACTCGTGTTAGAAGACATAATAGGACCGGTTAAACTGAATGATGGATTTTCTAAAGCGGTATGTGGCTCCTTCTTCTGCTATAATATAAAAGTGTGAATGAGGTAGAAATAATTAGTGCTTTTGTGAGGGGAAACGGTTAAAACTGAACAGAGGTGGCGCGGCAGTCTCAACCCCCAGATGTACCAAAAGATTTTCGCCTAACGAGTTTTCTCGTCCTCCGTCTCGTTTTAACCCGTGTATGCTGCTGCGATTCCCTTTGCATTCAGAATCAGAACACAAACCTGATCCTCAATTACTGAAGTCAGATGAGTAAGCACTAGTATCATTGTCCATTTTCAATTTCAATAAATCGCAGACTATGGGCCTCTTTTTTTCAGAACAACTTTTAAGCAGAGAAGTTGTAATGGCTTTATTGACTCAATCGTATGAATAGAGCACAGTTCTTCCGAAACAGAATTAAGTTTTTCCTCCCTTGCTTATTTTCTGATATGTTGCAACCTTGGTAGGAACCAGAAACTTTCAGGAAATGTGTTCTTTCCAGTTCGAAGAAATAAGTGAAACCACGGTACGTCAGCCTTCAACAAGCCTGTGAGTGGAGGTTTATTTGAAAACTAACATCCAATAGAACAGGGGTGTCCAAACAGTTCCACAGAGGGCCGAGTGTCTGCAGGTTTTCGCTCTCACCTTGTACTTGATAGACTAATTAGGTTACCGATTGGTTAGTTTCTACCGTCACCTGGTTGTTTAGGTGGGAACTGGGAACCAATTTATAGGAAAAACCATAATCCCACAGACACTCGGCCCTCCGTGGAACTGTTTGGACACCCCTGCAACAGAAATATTGCCACTAAGAGTCAGCGGCAGCTTTTTTAAATAGGCAAGTTTCCAGACCTCAAAGAGGCCAGAAGAGATTGGAAGTGTGGCCTCGCGAGACTAGGGTCAACTTGACATTCACTGAAAGTGAGACCACAAGCAAGGCAAGAGACGAGTATCTCTCCGAAAATTCTAGAAGGCTATAGTATTAGACGCCTCTACCTGGCACATGAATCCAGGAATGATCCTGTGGAAAATGGATCCCTTGTAGCCAAAGCCATGCTCTCCTGTACA
The DNA here is from genome assembly GCA_016801175.1 of Esox masquinongy. Taxonomy (NCBI): domain Eukaryota; kingdom Metazoa; phylum Chordata; class Actinopteri; order Esociformes; family Esocidae; genus Esox; species Esox masquinongy. The sequence continues at coordinate 6,167 of JACXGI010004028.1, forward strand.
CAGCGCTCTGAAGTTCTCTGAGGGAGAAATCAATTTTACTCATAAACAGAACAATCGGATGTGGTTATGAATACTGAACACAGTATTCAAAAGCATGATGGAACATCGACTGGTTAGTTATTCTCGCCCCTACCTGCAGTTTTCGGCACCACGTCAGCGTTAAGCTGAAAAATAAAAATAGCATTGGTTGTTCAAATTTCAAAAGGTTTATTTGTCATTTGCAATAACTAGTTATGGCAACGAAATGCTTGGTTTTCCTACTCCCGACAGTGCAGTTAAGTTAAAAAAAGTAACAGTAATTATAATATAAAAACAAGATAACACGATAACTATCAATAATAACAACACTGTACAAAAAACACGCACCAATAATAATAACTGTACAACCGTAGTGCAATGTAAAAGTGACAGGTGTGCATGATGATTGGCAGATGAGCATGATATAAAGTGACAGGTGTGCATGGGACTATGGATGGAAGGGATGTTCCTGAATTGAGCAGCCTTACGGCCTGAGGAAAGAAACTTGTTGTTGAGACAAGTCTCATGTTGTATGAGATATTTACATATACACACTAACACAAACACACACACGCACGCCTACATTACCTGCCGGGGGAGAAAACCAGCCTAGACCAGTTAAACTGGTGACCACTTTAAGCCAGCCATGATAGAATCTTCGTATCCTGTTGCTGCCGACCGGGTTAAAGACGATTTTGGTCACTATTTGTTTAGTTGGTCTAACAGCGTCAGTATTGTAATTTAACCAGCACCTGCACAGTTTGTACAATAGACCAGCCTTGGCAATCTAAAAACAACTCAGACCACCTTGGAACACAAGCTGGTCTAAACAGCCATACAAAAATGCTGGCACACGCATACACGTTTGTTTTTCTAACCTTGTTTTGACCAGAAAAATGATTACTAATTGCCCCTAACTTCAATAGCCGAACCTTAACCTATCCCTAAACCTGACACCTTATGCCTAAAACGTACTAAAATTCTAACCTAACTGAGTCACGTGAGACCAAACTTCCAAATCTAATCACACCTCATCCTTGGATTCTGTAATGGGCTACCCTAAACTTAACCGCTACTTGATCCATACACCGTAGGCTTAATGTACATCTTCCTTGCAAGTTCAAACATGTTGTACAATTAGGCAGAAACAGTCTTAAGAAGGCAAGTTACAACTTGTGTAAGTCATACTGATACTATGCATTATTTAAAAGTCCTAGAATTAACAATCAGAATACCCATCTGATACTTCATCAGAATGGAAATGTATTTTCTTGGTAAAGAAAAAGTAACTCACCTCGAAGATTACTCTTCCTACGTATTCATTCTCGGCAGAAATGTCAAAGTAGACGACAGGGTTAGCAACCGTACTGCCAGTTGAACACCTTCGGGCAGCGACATACGCTAACGAACATCGTGAAATTAGTTTGACGCTACTCGACCAAGCGGTGAGTAGCATTTTAATTACGTGAACTAAAAATACGCGTGAAAATTAACTGATTTATCTCGCCGGGTTCACAAACGGCGGTGACGACTAGTCACGACAATAAGGAAGTTCTTCAGAGACTGACTGCAATTTCACGGCAGATGATCCTACGATTAGAGATATTTATGGAGATGGGTACAATTACAGGACACGAAATAGGGCGTTTCTAGCATTGGAGTTTTTGATTGTTTATATGTTCAAGTTACATTAGTCTGTGCGTTGTAATCGATAAGTCAGAATGCATTTTCGGGGATGAAAATGAATGTAGATAGTCAAAGTCCACAAAATATCTAGGTTACTGTTGTAGTGTAGCAAAGCAAACTTTTTGGTACATCTCAACCCTTCCAATACTGTACCTATCCAATTCCTTATTTCTCTAATCATAGCCTACATAACTAGTCCGATAGCTAGTGAAAGTGGGAACTGTGGGATTGCCACCCGTTGCGTAAAATACGGTAAAATAGGGAGTTATTCCCTAAAATAGGGAGTCGTTTGTTGGGCTATTTCATCGATTGAATTAACGTTACGTTGGCAAAATGATTCTTTTCGTATTTTAGTGTTCGAAGTCAGTGTGTACATACATTATTGTCCGGGCATTTTCAGTCAGCAAATTTAAATGGCTTCATAGGAAACAATATCTCAAATTTGACTTGTCACTCAGCTTAAACTTGAGACACCGTTATGAGCTGCAGAGAGGTGTGTGCGCGCGCGCGTGCGTTTGTGTTGCCGGGTCAAACTGGAGTGTTTGTCACGTGAGGTTGTCGTGGTAACGGTGAGGCGCGGGGTCATTTGATATGATAGAGCTGAAATTATAAACGAGCGGTAGTGGACAGTTAGCTAAAACTTTGTAGCAGTTAATTAATTTAAGCATTTTATTGCCCAGAGGCGTTGCTAGGATCACAATACATTCGGGGCTTAGCCCCGCCCCTACACGTCTACATTGTCATAATGCGCGATCGGAATTATAGATGAATAGATCAGGGGCTATTTTTTATTATTATTATTTTTTGGTCAATTTGAGATCCGGGGCTATAGACCCGGACGCCCAGGCCTAACGACGCCACTTATTGCCATTGCCAGGAGGGCTGATAGCTATGCTTGTGCTGATCTTTGTAACTCCCAAAATTAGGCTGGCACTTCTGGTGGTGTAAATAATTTACATGTATAATAATAACCAAGTAATACGCAGTGTAGTCTGTACCAAGCGTTAGGAATTTGTGGAATTGTCAGTTTAGGAAGTGTTATTATATTAAGCCTATGGATTACAAAGAAACCAATGTGTTGTACACCAACAACCCAACACGGCATGTTGTATAGTACAAGTCTAACAAACTGTAATGATGAAACAATTTACAGCTGCCCCTTTTGTGTGATGAAACCGTCAGCAGACTACTCAACTATACAGAATCACAATAAAACTGTGTTGAACCAAAGAGGTGTGTGATCAGTTAGTATAATGCTTGATCTGTCAAAACGGTTGATATTTAGAATGTAATTATTGAAGAATGTAATTTATAAATGCTTCATTAGCCAATGAAAAATATAACTTGGTTTACTCCGGTGTTCATTCTCATTTGCTGTGTGTCTCTACAGGTTCCATCCAACCTTAGTCCCCAGGCAACAACCTCTAGTGGCATTCCAACCCTGTTCATCACCTCTGACCCTGTGACCTCACTGGTGGTTATTTACATTATGTATTATGAAGCATAGTATAACATGTTTTTTTATGTCAGAGTTGGTGTGTTATCCGTGACACTGGGGAATTTGTATATAAATTCCATTGGGCAGATATTAACACACAACGTACCCGCTTCTCATCAAGGGTGTTTGATAAGCTGTATCAAGGGTGTTTGATAAGCTGACCCAGGCTGTGTGTGTATTCATGTTCCTCTCAAACAAATGATATTGTAGCACTTGTGACACTTAAGATATGCCAGACTTCCTAGTAAAAAGGAAGTCCCATCTGTTAAACTCTCGACTTGCTCACTTTTTCTTCTTGGACGTCCCCCCACTATGCCTTGCTTCGAGGGCAAAATACTTATTCAAGCACTGTGAAACTGAAGACGTGAAAATACTGAGAAGATATTTACCCAGGCAATGTGACACTGAAGACAGGTCAATTTGACCTAAATGATTGTTATACAATGCAACACAATTTGACTGAAGTTGGTTGAGTAAAGGTACTTTTATTCATATTTGTCTGTGTGCAGAACTAATAATATATCATGCCATTTATGTGAGGGTTAGGGTTAACCCTATTACTTGGGGTTTGTGTTGTACTTTAAGAATACTTTTGCAAAACGAAGGTGATGAACACATACACACAACATATAAACCATGTAAGTTATTCTAGATTTAACTGCCAATACCTGCTGTGATACAGTTTTCCTTTCCAGAAATTAATACTCTAATATTATTTTACATAACAAAAACTAGTTGACTGATGCTCTCTCGCACATACACACACTTTATTGGATACCAATCACATTAGGAGAGTTAGTTAAGATCAAGGCATGTTATATTCAATCTCAAAGTGTTGTACACAGTATTCATGAAATGAAACACACTACTGTCAGAACAGTCCAATTTTGATCACTTGTCAATAATATATCCTTTTACAATGAAAAGACACACAACCTATGTACAACTCTCTAAAAAACAGATCCGCTGTGAATCACAGCAGACCACTGACCATTTCATACTGAAGTCACAGTAGAGGATTCCAGAACATCCCGCCTGTATCCATGTTTAACACATCACTTTTAACTCGTTGCCCAATGTATTATGGGCCCTAGTACAAAGTAGTGCACTATAAAGGCAATAGGATGCCGTTTGGGACATACAGTTTATCCATTAAGGCTACTTCATCTCTCCACAGTCTGCGATGATGATCTTCTTATAGGGATGCCCAGTGCGTGATCCAAATGACTCTACTTTCCTGACCACGTCCAGGCCAGTCTTTACCCTGCCAAACACAACATGTTTGCCATCCAACCTGAGAGAGGAGACAACAGGTTTATCATCATCTTTCACCTGGACTGTGAGAGAGACTCACACTACTGTATTTATTAAGCATCTATGTGGAAGAGTACTGATCTTGGATCAGATCCTTCCTGTCCATATCATGTTATTCTCTATGTTCTGAAATTTAATATTTGTCTAAGATCAGAACTCTTATTCAGTATGCCCCTTAAGTGCTGATCTAAAATCAGTGTCATATTATTGTTATTATTATGTTCTAAAAGTGGTCCTAGATCAGCATAATTTTTCAGAGACACTATGAATGTCTGCCTTAAATGTGTACTGACCACTCAGTCTTCTCTGTGCAGATATAGAACTGAGATCCATTTGTGTTAGGCCCAGCATTGGCCATCGAGATCACACCTAAATGGGAAAAGAACATTAGGTCATGTAAAACCGGGCCAAAGTGGCAGTGGATGGTGCTTCTTCAGGAGACATCGACTGTCTGGAGTCAGCTGGGTATTGCACTGAAGTAGGGTGTTTATCACAAATGGAATATCATGTAATCTGAGAGAAAAACAAGCTGAAAATTCCACAAAACACTGAACGCTTCCTGACAATTATGTCTAACACCAACATTGCCATCTTTACCTGATGGTGATAGATCTCCACGAAGGTGGGATGATTGGGACGGGAGCTCTTCAGTTATCAAAGCACTACAGATTCAACATAATTACACTGTTGTTCATGTCAGTGTGACAGTAGCACATGCCTTCTAAAGCTTTGTTTGAACATGTGCTTTTTCATAACGTGGTGCAAACTTTGGCTTTTTGCAACATCAGTGGATGAGAATGAAATCCTGCTTTGAAAGTGTTTCTTTAGTTTAAAAAAACTGCCCTCAACCAAAACAATACAATGGACGCAAAGCTTTTAAAAGTAAAAGATGACTGGAAAGGCAAGAATGATAGATGAACATTCATTGTGTCACAAAGTCCTATCAATATGCACTTTAAACGTGATATTTATTTTTGACCAGGAGATGTCACTACTGTGCACTCAATTAAAAAGATCGATAAGAAAAAATTCCAAGGTCCCCAATCTGGCTGGGCTCCTGACAATTCCATTGTCATCTTTGTCAAGCCAGACATTATAATAAGTGTGTTCACACAGGAGGCCAAATTGGTTAAAATACAAAAGAGATCACAATCAGGTCAGCTTTGATAATGATCTGGCAAGAAATGATCTTATGTGTTTTTCGTAAAACAAGTTAGTGGAGGAGAAAGATCTGAAACAGTCTTTCTGTAAATATAGCCAAGGAGTTGGCATCATACAGCCAAGGAATCATGGCACCAGCAGGCTGGCACACTCAGGATCATTTTATTCAGGACAGGAAGCAGAATGGGTGAAGGATTTACCAGGTCCAGTGTGCTTCAGCTGGAAGTTCTCGTCTTGGAATTTGGGTCCATAGATTGACATCCCCCCAATTCCATTATGATTTGTCAAGTCTCCTCCCTGTAGATAAAAACACATATTTAGATATAATATCACGTCTTCCATGAAGAAAATATCAGTGGAGGACCGCTACAGTCAGTTTGAAGGAAGCGTATTCAGGATCTTGTGAGTTCATGGTTCACTAAAAATGATCCCAAATTCTAAAAGGCTGTAGTATTAGACCCCCCTACCTGGCACATAAATCCAGGGATGATTCTGTGGAAAATGGATCCCTTGTAGCCAAAGCCACGCTCTCCTGTACACAGCGCTCTGAAGTTCTCTGAGGGAGAAATCAAGTTTACACATAAAAAATAGAGCTGTAGTCTAAAAAAATTCTAAACATAGAATTAATGTAATCAAATGTAAAAAAAAAACAACACATTATTCAAGTACAAGGGAATGTTATTGAATTGTTGGTTCTTCTCCCCCTACCTGCTGTTTTGGGCACCACGTCAGCATTAAGCTGAAATGTAAAAATTGCATAGGTTAGTGAGAGTGCAGAAAAAACAACCTAGACTGGTTAAACTGGTGACCAATTTGAACCAGTCATGTTAGAATCTTCGTATCCTGTTACTGCCAACCGGTTTAAGGCAGATTTTGGTCACTACTTGTTTAGTTGGTCTAACAGCATCCATGTTGTATTTTAACCAGCACTGCCCAGTTTGGACCATGAAAAGCATTTTCTATCCTTATGGAGATTGGAAACACAGAAATCCATGTTACCTATCCCCTAACCTCAATAACCTAAACTTTATGTCTAAACTTTATCTAGCCATGACCCTTACCTTAACTTAACCATAACCTTAATAATCAAACCATTTCTAACCAAATTGTGTTTGTAGCCTAAACCGACCTGGAGCCTGACATTTCATAGTGAGGGTCCTCCAGGAAACTTAGAGGGGACCCATTTGTCAAGTTTTATTATCTTTGTTGGGACATCTGGTCCACATACTCATACACACTCGGATCACATACTCAGACCCAGATCACATACTCACACAGACCCGGATCAATTACTCACACAGACCAGGATCAATTACTCACACAGACCCGGATCGCATACTCACACAGACCCGGATCGCATACGCACACAGACCCGGATCGCATACTCACACAGACCCGGATCGCATACTCACACAGACCCGGATCGCATACGCACACAGACCCGGATCGCATACGCACACAGACCCGGATCGCATACTCACACAGACCCGGATCGCATACGCACACAGACCCGGATCGCATACGCACACAGACCCGGATCGCATACGCACACAGACCCGGATCGCATACGCACACAGACCCGGATCGCATACGCACACTGACCCGGATCGCATACTCACACAGACCCGGATCGCATACGCACACAGACCCGTGATAAGGCTAAGTGTTACTTCAGATTCAGAGTACAATCACAACACCCATTTGATATGGAATTTAAGACGTAATGTACCAGTTACCGGTAAAAAACCTTAACTCACCTCGAAGGTTACTCTTCCTATGTATTCACTGTCTGAAGCAATGTCAAAGTAGACGACTGGGTTAGCAACCAAACTGCCAGTTGAACACCTTCGGGCAGCCGTAAACGCATATGAACATTGTGAAATTAGCTTGACCCTACTCGACAAAGCAGTAAGTAGCATTTTAGTTCTATGAACTATTAATGTGCTTGAAATGGAGTGAAATATCACACCAGGTTTACATACAGCACTTTTACGTTAAGGAGGAAGTTCTGAGATGGAATGAAACTACATACAAGCTGCTCTTACGGATAGGAGAGGTATTTATGGGAAGATCTCAACAGGAGGAAGTAGCTTATGCCTGATGGGTTAGCTGAGAGCTTTTTGTATACATGTCAACACAAGGCATGGAGGAGACCAATGGGGCTGGATCAAGGAAGCATTGCATGGGTTAACACTAGGCATGTGTTTGGGTTAACTCCAGGCATGTGTTTGGCTTAACTCTAGGCATGTGTTTGGCTTAACTCTAGGCATGAGTTTGAGTTAACTCTAGGCATGTGTTTGAGTTAACTCTAGGCATGTGTTTGGGTTAACTCTAGGCATGTGTCTGGGTTAACTCTAGGCATGTGTCTGGGTTAACTCTAGGCATGTGTCTGGGTTAACTCTAGGCATGTGTCTGGGTTAACTCTAGGCATGTGTCTGGGTTAACTCTAGGCATGTGTCTGGGTTAACTCTAGGCATGTGTCTGGGTTAACTCCAGGCATGACATACTGAGATGACTAAAAAGGCACATTCTGATTCCTAACTGGAATGCAACCCACCCCTTCGGTGGGGGGAGACTATCTCAATGGGTTAATGGAGCAGCCCACCACCAAACCTACAAACATATAAATAAAACTGGTTCTTCACATCCTGAATGCTGAGCAGCGTTAGCAGGACTGGTCAGAACATGTTGCTACAGCATGTTACTGTTCTGTGTAACTCACGGAGACTCATGTGACTGCCTGGGGCTGACAGGGTTAAAATTGTGTAATATGCAGGCCTGTGGGTGTGTATAATTTTCTACCTTCTGCACATCTTTTTATTTACCTGACTGAAGACAATCTTTTTTAATAGCATACACAAGAGAATAGGTACTCTGGTACTGATATACTGAGATAAAAACATGCATTCCGTCTTAAATGTGCATAATCAAAAGAATGCAGACAGATACATATCAGAAACACTCCCTCAATTTCTGTAGAATTCAAACTGTCCTTTTATTCAGAATTCTGTCTTCCAAAGAAAACTCTCAATAGGCACATCTGGTTGTGAAATCTGAGACACAGGATGGTTGTAGTAGGCTTGAATGTCACTGGTGAAGCAGAAACCCTTTCAAAGTAAACATTTAAAAAAAAAAAAGCCTAGACTATTTCCAACCTTGTTGGTGTTTTGCTGCATGAAACCAGAGAAAACGTCTAGTACACACTCTTATTGAAAATGAGCTTTTTGTTTATTTAAAGACTGAAATCCAGATATATCATTTCAGATCTTTTTCCACCTTGCAACCAGCAATCGTTAAGGTATTTCTCAAAAAAAAAAATCTATTTTTTGTAAAAGCATCAATTGCTTTGACTTCGGCTCTGCCTTCAACCATTCCAGACATGCCTTAACAAAAGCCATTGTGATAAACACACCAGATTTCATGTCGGTGGACCACCGACTCCTAGACAGACCATGTCACAGCGTGTTAAGCTGGAGGAACAACTCTCAGACCCCCGAACTCTCAGCACAGAGGCACAGCTGGGTCTCCCCCCTCATCTCACACAACTTACCTCTGACCTCCCAATGATGCCTGTTGTTGGATCAAGTTAGCGAAATATATATTATTCCACAGTTTGGAGTTAACTATGTCTTTTGGTCCTACAACCTGGCCAAACATACCTGGAAATACACAATACTGGCAGAGGAAAAACACGTTTTTAGAAATGTGTGCCGATTTAATCAAAATATAAAAACTGAAATATCTCATAAGAATTCAGACCCTTTTTTGAGTACTTTGTAGGAGCTGCTTTGACAGAAATCATAGCGTTGAGTCTTCTACAAGAACCTCTCTGCGCACACTGTTCATCCTTCCCTCAATCCTGACCAGTCTCCCAGTCCCTGCCACTGAGAAGCATCCCCATAGCATGATGCTTCCAACAGCATGCTTCACCATAGAGATGCTATTAGTCAGGTGATACCTAATAGTCATAGTTAGGTCCGGAAATAATTGGACACTGACACAAGTTTAGTTATTTTGGCTGTTTACCAAAATATATTCAAGTTACAATTAAATAATGAATAAGGGCTTGAAGTGCAGTCTCCCAGCTTTAATTTGAGGGTATTCACATCCAAATTGGAGGAAGGGTTTAGGAATTACAGCTCTTTAATATGTAGCCCCCTCTTTTTCAAGGGACCGAAAGTAATTGTAATATAATATTAAAAGCAATATTTTTGTTCAAGCCCTTGAATTAAAGCTGAAAGTCTGCACGTCAATTGCACCTCAGTTGTTTTATTTCAAATCCATTGTGGTGGCATACAGAGCCAAAATTATGAAAATTGTGTTAGTGTCCAAATATTTCCAATCCTAACTGTATTTTTAGAAATTCAGACTCTTTTTACTCTTGCTCTCAGTCTTTCAAACAGCATGTCATATGCTTTTTTTTTTTACTAAGGATTGGCTTCTGGGTTTATTTTTCCAAAATACCAAGATACAATTTGTAACTGAAACTGTAATAAATTAGTTGTTGTTAGGGCTTGGATACACTGTTTAGAGCTTGTAAAACGTCTGGAATATATATTAGTGAATGGGTAGGATTTCTAGGACATCTGAGGGAATCTCAGAGTCCAGACCAATAGCTACCATGGTTATATCAAAGGGCATAGCTACAAAACAGAATATCATCTACAGTAAGTCACCTGTCACATAAAAGAGAGGTATCTGGAAAGATCATATGTAGTTTGGTTTCAGAATGGTGTATCTGAAAGGTCAATCAAATTTATTTATAAAGCCCTTTTTACATCAGCAGTCACAAAGTGCTTTTACAAAACACCCACCCTGAAACCCCAAAGAGCAAACAACAAGTGTTGAATTTCAGTGGCTAGGAAAAACTCCCTAAGAAGGCTGAAATTTATGAAGAAACCTAGAGAGGAACCTGGCTCAGTGGGGTGACCAGTCCTCTTCTGGCTGTGCCGGGTGAACATTTTAAGAGTACAAGTTGTAATAATCAATAAATGCATGTGGGCTGAGTCCAGAGTCAATAAAACCTAGTCCAGGTCATCTGTGTAATTGAATTGTAAATCAATGTCTGAAGTTGATTGAACATGTATCAATGTATTCCAGGTCATCCTCCCAGTCAGCTGTGAAGGTATGGGGACCTGCAATGTTTTTGCATCACCAAACTGACAAAATTCAAGTTGCTCTGGATACAAGTGTCAGAAAAGCCAATATCAGGTCTAACAGCTCCTCCATGAAGATGGTTTCTCTCAGATAGATGGTTTCTCTCAGATAGATGTTTTCTATCAGATAGTCATTAATCAATGACTGGTCATTGATTAATGACCAGTCTGACAAATCCTCAGTAAAGATGGCTTATAACAGGACTGTGAAGTCCTCTATAAATGTGGCTACTAATATCAGACAGCTCCTCCATAGAGATGGATAATAACAGAAGACATGTATCATCCCCCCCTAAACCTGAAATTCCAAATGTTTTTCTTTTTCAAACAGTCCTTAGATAAAAACTGCTTCATCATCCTTTACACAATTTCAATGTTATTATGAACGTATAGTTTGGAAATATCCCAGAAACAGGAAAATCCGTCAGTAATGACCCATAACTGCCATTATGGGGGTTTTATTGTTCTATTCTGTGTTGATACAGTATTCAAACCTGATAATGCATTTACAGTCAAAAGACATCCAAAACCTATTCTGTGTGTCTGTCCTAATTATCTCTCTTTATTTTCTGGATAGTTTTCACGTCAGCAGACAATAAGTCTTCAGGAGTCCTGAGAAGCCATGTGATTTCTCTCCTGTGTGAGTCAGTGTATGTGTGGTTAGGATTCCATCTCACTTTTTTTGTAGTCACCACAGCTATACAGCTCTGGAAAAAATGAAGAGACCACTCCTAATTTTTCTTAAATCAGCATCTCTACAATGGCAGCCATTCCATTCCAGTGTCTGTTAAATTCCAACACAGGCACACCTCATTTTACTTAATGAGGTACTGATTAGGCGATTACCTGAACCAAATATAATTCAACAAGGAAAAGTATAAATACCACTGCTGTGGTCACCACAATCTCTTGCAATAGGACCAGCTGGATGGCAAAAACAGTGCAAGTAGTACCTCAAAGGTAATTTGAATAAAAAAATAACTATTCGGCATGACAAAAGAGTTGTCATGCCGAAAAGAAAAGCTTTGAGTGAGGAAAAGAAGGCTTCAATTCTGGCTTTACTGGCAGAGGGATACAGTGAGCGTCAGGTTGCTTCCATCCTGAAAATTTCAAAGACGGCGGTTCATAAGAACAAGGTCAAGCAACAGACATTGGGGACAACAAAGCTACAGATTGGCAGAGGGCAAAAACGACTGTCCACTGACCGAGATGACCGTCAACTCATTCGAATGTCACTCAACAACTGTAGGATGACATCAAGTGACCTACAAAAAGAATGGCAAACAGCAGCTGGGGTGAAGTGCACGGCGAGGACGGTTCGAAACGGGCTCCTTGGGGCAGGGCTGAAGTTGTGCAAAGCTAGAAAAAAGCCCTTCATCAATGAGAAGCAAAGAAAGAGCCAGGCTGAAGTTTGCAAAAGACCATAACGATTGGACCGTAGAGGAATGGAGTATGGTCATCTTCTTTGACGAGTCAAATTTTCAGCTTTGCCCAACACCTGGTCATCTAATGGTTAGATGGAGACCTGGAGAGGCCTACAAGCCACAGTGTCTCACACCCACTGTGAAATTTGGTGGCGGATCGGTGATGATCTGGGGATGCTTCAGCAAGGCTGGAATCGGGCAGATTTGTCTTTGTGAAGGATGCATGAATCAAGCCAAGTACAAGGTAATCCTGGAAGAACACCTGCTTCTTTCTGTTCTGACAATGTTCCCCAACTCTGAGAATTGTTTTTTCCAGCAGGACAATGCTCCATGCCACACAGCCAGGTCAATCAAGGTGTGGATGGAGGACCACCAGATCAAGACCCTGTCATGACCAGCCTAATCTCCAGACCTGAATCCCATTGAAAACCTCTGGAATTTGATCAAGAGGAAGATGGTCACAAGCCATCAAACAAAGCCGAGCTACTTGAATTTTTGTGCCAGGAGTGGCATTAAGTCACCCAACAGCAATGTGACAGACTGGTGGAGAGACCCATGAAAGTTGTGATTACAAATCAGGGTCATTCCACCAAATATTGATTTCTGAACTCTTCCTAAGTTAAAACATTAGTATTTTGTTGTTGAAAAATGAATATGAATCTGTTTTCTTTGCATTATTTGAGGTCTGAAAAATCTTTTTTTTATTATTTTGACCAGTTGTTATTTTCTACAAATAAATACTCTAAATTACAATATTTTTATTTGGAATTTGGGATTAATGTTGTCAGTAGTTTATAGAATAAAACACAACTGTTTATTTTACTCAAACACATACCTATGAATAGTAAAACCAGAGACACTGATGAATTTGCAGTGGTCTCTTAATTTTTTCCAGAGCTGTATGCTTTCTCTTCTGTGTGAGTCAGTTTATGCTTGGCTGGTATTCTCTTCTGATTGAAGCCTTTGCCACAATCATCACAGTTAAATGATTTCTCGCCTTTGTCAGTTTATGTTGCTTTGGGTCTGTCTGGAAATAAACGTTTTCACACCATCACCACAGCCGAATGGATTATGTCCTGTATGAGTCTGTTTATGCCTCACTAAGGTCACCTGATGTCGGAAGCTTTTCCCACAGTCACCACAGCTAAATGGTTTCTCTCTTGTGTGAGTCAATTTATGCTGCTTTAAATTCTGGCTGCGATTAAATCTTTTCCCACAGTCACCACAGCTAAATGGTTTCTCTCCTGTGTGAATCAGTATGTGCCTACATAGGTCCCTCTTTTGACTGAAGCTTTTCCCACAGTCTTCACAGACAAATGGTTTCTCCCTTGTGTGAGTTGGTTGATTGGTCTTTAGCTCCCTCTTCAGACAGGAGCTTTTCCCAAGGTCATCAAAGCAAAAGGATTTCTCTCCTGTGTGAGTCAGTTTGTGCATGGCTAAGTCCCCCATCTGATTGAAGCTTTTCCCAGAGTCAAGACAGCAGAATGGTTTCTCTCCTGTGTGAGTCAGTTTGTACATTCCTAGGTTCCCCTTCTCACTGAAGTTTTTTTCACAGTCACCACAGCTAAATGATTTCTCTCCTGTGTGAATCCTCGTGTTTCTGTACAGATCTCCATTGAGTTTAAAGGTTTTGCCACAAACAGGGCAGGCGCAGGATTTCTCCACATGACAGAGTTGAACATGGGCCCTGAGTTTACAGGTGGAGTTGTAGCATTTCTTGCAGTAGCTACATTCACTGTGTCTCTTGGAAAAAGTCACATGATTCTGTAGGTCAGCTTTCAGTTTAAATGTTTCACCACAGTCACGGCAGTGGTGAATAATTTTAGATGAGGTGCTGGGTTTGGAACAACGTTTATCCACTGGTGGGCTGCGATCCACTGGTGGGCTGCGATCCACTGGTGGGCTGTTATAAAATTCTACTGTATCGCTGCTTACAGCTGAGTTGTGGTTGGAGGCATTGGTTTGATGACTTGGAGAACCATAGGTAATGCTGAGACCCGTTAGGTGGGTGACAGTGTCAAAATCTGGGATATCTGGTGGTTTAGAGTCACTCTCTCTGTTCTGCACAGTCTGGGTTTGGGGATGAATCAAGGACCCAAGAGGGTCCTCCTGATCACATTCACTTTTCACACAGGTAGAGGTGAATATGGCGTGTTTGGTGTGAAAGATCTCGTGATGCTGCTCTTCCTCTTGACTGGTGCTGAGTTCCTCCTGTTCCTCTTTAATCTGTGTGGGCTCTGGGTTCTCCTGCCCCAGACTGGGGTTCCAGTCCTGTTCACAGGGCTGCTGCTCAGGGGGAACCTCCTCTTCAGAGACACTGAGTGAGAACTGCAGGGAGTCTGGAGAGAAGGAGAGAAGAAGCAGAAGTTATCTGTGAACCACAAAATGAAAATGAACAATTGCATTAGAATTAAAACACATGAATCACATTAGAAACCCAAATTACAATTAAATAGAACACTTGAATTACATTAGAACACTTATGTAATGTTTCTACAAACTACATTTTGTTTGTATAAAAAACACAACTCAAATAAACGGCTTTTGTTCAAGTGTCAGGTGCCTTAGAATTTTGCACAGTACTGTATAATTTATTAATTTCTAGCAACCAAATCTGAAAATCAACTGCATATGCATCCAACAAGTTTATAGTGATATGATCAATGTAGTCATTGCATGTTAGGAATAAGGCACCAAATACTGAACCTTTGACTACTTTCTAACTTAATTTGTCAAAACACTTTTGGTTCCCTAAAATGGGGGGACATACCTGAGTGAAGATATCTAGCTATCTGCACTCCTTTACACAAAGACATGTCATGTCTGTTGTATTCTCCAAAGCACACTGGGGCCAATGTCAGAAGTACTGACAGGAATGTCTAACTGTTAATAATTCTCACTTCTAAATACAGTTGTGTGGAAACCTTAGAAAGCAACTTTTTCATACTGTTCCAAAATAATTGAAATACAAAAGAAACCCCATCTGTGTATCGTTTAAACACTGATACCGTCAGAGGAAGGAATATACACAGGTTCGGAGGACATCCTTGTGGTTCGAGGGTTGGGCCAATAACAGATGTTGGTAGAGATGCACCAATAAAAACATTCTACCCAGATTGTCGCATAAATATTCTTTAACACAATCACCTGACGCCAATGTTTGGTCATTTCTGTACCTGGGTCCTGGCATGGAATAAATAAATATTTTGCATCTGATGATGCTTTTAGTTTCAACAAATGCAAATTGAATCATAAATAAAATTCTGTCTCTAACAGTACATTATACGATGCCTGGATATATATTTAGTAAATAAGTATTAGATTTTATCAACAAAACCGCAACAGAGAATAAATAATACACTAGAGCAAAATCATTGCTGGCCGATATATCGGTGCATCCGCACGTGCCAGTGTAAATCTCCAATCCAAAAAAGCTGTTATTGTGCCCCTGAACAAAGCACTTGGCAAACCATAATGTCTCTTGTAAGTGCTGTTGAAGGGTGGACAGCACAGTGTTCAGTGAGGGGCCAAGTGTGTACTCAATAGTGTTGTCTGCATAAAGGTGGTGGAGGGAGCCACCAGAAGCAAACGCAGTGTCAGGCAGCAAGCCCTCAGATTTGACACATTGTACAGTCAGAGAAATCATTTTCAAACCAGGCTAGACAGTCCTCTGAGAAACCATAGGTTGTGGAGTCCATTAATAAAGATGCGATGGTTGACTGCTTTGACACTGGCCAGTTCTGAAGCCCGACTGAATCCTGGAGAGAACTCTGTGGGACTCAAGATATTGTGTAACTGTTCATTGACCAGGCATTCAAAAACATAAAAAAGTCATGGCAGGATTGACAGAGGCCTATAACTGTCAGGGTCAAGCATCTCCTTTGAACAGAGGAATAACAGTGGCAGCTATTCAATCCTGTGAGATTACTGCTGATTATAATGAGAATTTAAAAGGCAGGTGAACAAGGCTGAGATCATTTTGACAGACAGTCTCAGAAAACGAGGGTCCATTGCATCCTACCAAGCAGTATGGGTCCAATGTAAGTTACTCCTTCTGCACTTAATTTACTGGCCTAAAGGAGAAATGAGGGGTGACCTGAGAGGGCGCTCTGAAGGGAGTAGAAGGACCAGTAGGATCAGTTGTAGAGGGCCGGGCAGATTCAAGTGCATGGCCTGACCTAACAAAGTGGCTATTGAGTGGATGTTTTAGGATCAGAACCACTAGCTACAAATGTACGTTTGTGAAAACCTGCCTGTTTTTCCAAATTGCCTGAATGTTTGGATCAGGGGGTGCGTTCGAGGTGGTTCTGATCTGATTTCGAACGAACGACGCGTGGCTGTCGGGCAAACTGGATTTTTGTCAAACACTGGGGTATTATCCACACGAATCCTGTAAAGAAAGTGTGTACCTGTAGCTATACTTGTTAAATAGCATATGGAGCTTGTGTCTCAATTCTTCTACTTTCCTAGTGAATAACAAAATGTCCCATTATAAAATACGGGTTGTGATTGAGAAACATTTTTACACCAAAAATGGAGGAGATAATATAGCTGTTTGTCACAGTATAGGCCTATATATTTTCACAGCATACATTTGATTGGCATACCCAATATGGCACAATATGGTTTTGGATAGATGTAGTTTGAGAATTAATCTGGTAAACAAACTACTTATTAGAGCACAAGTGCTAGCTACTGGAAATTAGACAGCCATGTCAAAACATTCCAAAGCGAGTTTACTGACAAACGGTGAATAAAGCACTAGCTTTCAGAGCAGTCACGTCTGCCCTGTTTAAGGTATTGTAACGTCCACAAGTAACTGGAAGAAAGCAATTCTTCACTTTCTACCTGGACGTTTTATTTGGCGAAAATAACACAGGTTACTGTAGGCCGTAACCACGCCTGGAATTAATAACTCGCTATACAGCAACACTCATAAGTTAGAGTCCATGCGTAAAAAGAGACAGAATAATGGAAAGCCTGCCAGAATAACCAAGAACATGCGTCCCCACTAACCCACCAACCACAAGAAAGCCCGGCATAAACATTCCAGGCATTCCTTATGTTTGGCAGACAGCAGGTAAGTGACAGGGCGGATCTTTTAGTCGTGTCGCTACTATGCCCTGACAGAAACAATAACAAGCAAAGTGTTCCATGACCACATAAGTCTCTACATGGTCGCTATAGTATTAACAGGACTGTTTGCGTACACTATCTGGCTAAGCAAGTCAACTGTAACATTGCATAGATGTTACATAGATAAATTCTCTATAATACAAACCTGTTGTAGACAATTTCATCTCCGGGGTGATCTGCAACAACCTCCATAACCGATCGTTCTCCTCCTGGTACTCTATAAATGTATCCTGAGCTGCCTCGAAAATCTCCACGGCAACCGCAGTTAAACGCTCATTTAAAAACAAACGAAACGATTGTAGTTTAGACATATCTAGGAAATTGAGTGTTTGAGGGCGTATTCTGTTTATTTTCCCTTGTTTAGTCTTTTTCAGCAAACAAAAAATAAAAAACACCTTCCACGATACTGCTTCCGTGATCTAGTCACTCTTTGGTTCACATGGGTGGCGAATCCAACCAGGCACACTAGCGCCGCTTCCTGAATGGATGTCGGCTAACACCAAGGCCAGCGTTTCCAGGGAGATGTTTAAGAAAATTGGTGCTATACAATTTCTCTTAAGCTGTGATTTCACTATATAGAAACTATCTCTTAAACTCTAATCCTTCCACCAAGAGATTTTACTTATTCAAACATAACTTTACACCACACAATACCCCGCTGTGAAACAAATTGCTTAGAAACAAATCTTCATATGGGGATTGGATGGACAAGGGGATATGGTCCATTTGCCACCTTCTTGATGAGAGGAAACCTAATAATCTTTGGAGATTTTGTTTGAAATATCAAATGTCATTTGATCGTGCTCAGTTTAAGCGTATCGTTAATGCAATCCCATTACCGGTTCTATTGCAAATTAAGAACATGTCACTGTACTCAGGGTCTGTATCCACTACTTTACCGCCACTCTTGGTTGAAGGACATGATTTTGTTGGTGACAGACTTTCAAATCGAGCAATCCGTGATTGCCTTTCTAATAGCTTGTCTCCCTTGCAATCATAGAAATGATATCCTCCAAATGTTCCCTTGGTCCACTATAAACGACTTACGGACCAAATATTTATATTTTCCAATTCCACCTGAAGCAAAAGAGACCCACTATAAGATTTTAAATAAAATATACCCTTCTAATTAACTTTTGAGACAGAGATTTGGTTTTGAACAAAATGGCTGCGTTTTCTGTACCAGCGACATAGAAACGACCGATCATATCTTTTTTTAAATGCAGATACAGTAGGGCCTTTTTGGGATGATATGAATGATTGGTTGCGAATGTACAACTTGAGCCGTTTTCTAGAGAATATATAATCTTTGGTTTGTTATTGGAGGAAAATAATTGTGGTTTTGTTATTGATGTATTATTCACACTGGGCAAATTCTTTATCCACAAGGTTAGATTTTTGAAAACTCAGCCTGTATTTTGTGCCTTTTGCAGGGAACTGATATATTATTTTTCCACACTGAAATACATGAAAAGCAAGTTGGCAGTAGAGCTCTTAGAACTGATTAACACTCACAACCTTAATGAGAACCCGTAGCATCTAAATACACCTATATTTTTCTTTCTCTTTTGTATATTTCTCGTTTATATATTTTTTCTGTTTTTGGTGCTCAGTTCGTGCTCTTTTCTGTTTTACCACTGTAATTGAGAATTGCCATCTTTGTATGTACGTTTTGGCAAAACAACAAAAGCAATTTAAAAAATAATAAGGCCAGCGGCGTTGAGCTGAATCTGTCCGAATGACAGTCGATCATCAGTGTCTAGTGAACAACATTAAAAACACACTTCTGCGTCAAGAACATTTGGAAAAAATCAAAATAATAGAGGTCAACGTATTACTTCAAAACGGACAAATTGAATGTATTAATTGTTTAAGAAAATGTAGCTCTCAAAACATTGACAACAATTGAGTTACATTGTGGCCGATGGTACGGGCGGAGTAAAATGCCAGCAACACTTACAATTACATTGTGCCCCCCTTGATTTTCGAGCATATTTTCACACTATACAGTCTCCTGAACATTTTCTACAATACATTCAACTGCGGCGTATAGAATTTTTTTTTTTCTGTAGGAGACAATACGTATTTCATATACAATCATTTGCATTGTGGTCAATGGTATGGGCGAAGTAAAACGCCAGCAACTATTGCAATCACATAGTGCCCTTGATATTGTAGCATTTAATCACTATACAGTCTCCTGAACATTTCCTACATATAGAATAGTTTTTTCAGTATGATGCAATATGTATCACGTGTACAGTATATTATAATGTGTTGCAATGGGGGCGGAGGTGGAAGGTATAGTGTTGCTGGATTTAGCGCAAAGAGACCATATATAACAAATGAGCACCAGCAAATTAACAAGAATTACATCATAAAGGATTCATCAATTTATTTTTAAAATATGAAATGTTTCCAACGATAGTTTACTACATCTTCATTTCTCAGTGTGCTCCACCTTTGAATATTATTTATCTTATGTGAAGTTCTATTTAAACAGCATTTTTCTTTAGTTTATATTTTTAATATATATTAATTTATTATATATATCTTTACAATATACACTAAGCAAAGCGGCAAAATAGATTAATTCAGTATCATTAATCCTTCAGGTTTCTGGGATCCACTATCTCCCAGGATCTAAAGTGGGAGCCCAACACAGATGCCATCATTAAAAAGGCCCAGCAGAGGATGTACTTCCTGTGCCAGCTTAAGAAGCTTAACCTGTCCAAGGAGCTACTGATCCACTTTTACACAGCCATCATCCAGTCTGTTCTCTGCACGTCCATCACTGTTTGGTTTGGATCTGCCATGAAACTGGAAAGGAACAGACTACAACGGACAGTCAGAACTGCAGAAAATATCATTGGTGCCAACCTGCCCTCCATCCAGGATTTATACAACACCAGTCAGTAAAAGGGCAGGAAACATCACAGCAGATCCATCACACCCTGGATACAACCTGTTCCAGCCCCTACCCTCTGGTAGGCGTTACAGAGCACTGTACCCCAAAACGAACATACACAGGAACAGTTTCTATCCACAGGCCATCACTCTGATGAACAGTCAACTTCAGACACTTAGTGCCAAGCACAATCCCTGTATAACCATCCAGTAACTCTGATCCTAACATCCACCTGTCTACTACTTATTTATTTTTAATTATTTTGTCATCCTGCAATTCAATGTTGTTCATACTGTATATATACTGTATATATCATATCCACCTACCTCATGTACATTACACCTGCACTAAAAATGATGTATTCATTTCAGCATTGTTTGCACTCTGCTATATAGAGATCACATCCACTGTCATTATGTAAATAATAATACCTGCACAATAATATTTATTTCCAGCACCCTTTATACCTTGCTCATCGCATTACTGTCTCACCAGTCTTACTATGTTGTTGTTTGGTTTATTTTGTGTATTTATGTGTACTGTATATTGCAGTCAGTGACTCTTGTTAAGTGTCCTCAAGCACATCGTGAGTCTGTATAATCCAGAGTCAAATTCCTCGTATGTGTACACATACCTGGCGAATAAAGCTGATTCTGATTAATATCAGGTTTTACCGCCGACTTTTATTTTGAAGGCAAAATCCGAAAACTGGAAGTCTTATTGTTGTTATGGAATCTCTAATGTTGCCAGCATGACACTAATCGGTGGATCCCGGTCGATACATACCAATAATGTCCAATAATTAACAACCCCCAACAGACCATAGAGCTATTCAGCTGAATGTTATTTTATTTCCATGAAGTAATAATCTTTTCAGGACTTCATATTGGAATCTTAATTACTCCATTTTATAACATAAAACAGTCAAATCTGATATCAGTGATTTTATTTTTCACTTCTGGAATAAAGCAGAGAATGAAACTCTATAGATCAAACTGGGAACGCTTAAAATTTGAAATTGCCTAACATATAAGATAATATAGCAGTGACATTGTGAAGACTAGAAGGATTGAGGAAAAAAGTGATAGTGAAAATTACCTCATACTTCCAGAAACCACTTAATAATCTATCTGAAACAGCTAAAGTTGATATTTTAGATTTACAAAATAAACAGGATGATATGTATAAGGTCGGGGCAGAGTGGGCCTTTGTCAGATCAAGGAAAAAGTGGTTGGAGGAGGGAAAGCAGAATTCAGCTTACTTTTTAGATTTAAGAAATCTCACTCTAAAAATAATACTCTTTAACAGTTAAAAGGAAATGATACTATCACAGATGATCCTAGAGTTATTATGAACTTTTGTGCCAATGTTTACAGGAATTTGTAAACGTCTATGTATTGCACGGAATCTGCAGTGCTATTTTTCAATTCACTTGACTAACTGGCCCCTATTTTCTCCTTTGATCAAGATCTTTGTGACGTTCCCATCTATTTGAAGGAAATATTGAGGCTATTGATCACCTTAAAGTCAATAAATCACCTGGGGTGGATGGTAACACTGCAGGATTTTACAAAACCTTTTCCAGAGACTTTTCTGTTGAAAGTTTATTCAGAGAGGATAGCCAGTGAAGCATTCCCTCCCACACTGACACACGGCTTAATTATTCTATTTCCCAAACCAAAAAAAGACCTGTTACTTCTTGATAACTGGTGCCCAAATTGTCTTCTAAATAATGATTATAAACTGTTAACGCTTATCTTTGCAAAGCAATTGAGATCTGTTTTAGATTCCATTATAGATCAGTCCCAGTCATGCTTTATGAAAAACAGACACATTTCCAATAATATTAGACTAGTGTTAGATATCATAGATTATTTGGAACTGGTCCTTGATAAGCGTTTTATACTCTTTTTAGATTTCTATAAGGCCTTTGATACTGTATAAAATGACTTTATATTTCATGCCCTTAAAAAATTTGGATTTGGAGATTTCTTCTGTAAAACTATTAAAACCTTGCATGCAAATGGTGATAGTTCTATCAAATTAAGCACAGGTAGCGCTCCAAGGTTAAATTTATTGCGTGGTATCAGACAAGGATGCCCTATTTTGTCTCATCTTTTTGTATTAGCCACACTACCTACCTCTCATATTAAGTCCAATATGCCAGCAACAATTGCAAATACATAGTGCCCCTTGATTTTTTAGCATATAATCATTCTATACTGTCTCCTGAACATGTTCTACAATACATTCACCGAGGTGTATAGAAGAGTTTTTTCTGTATAGGGAAATATGTATCCCATGTACAGTCTGTTATAGTGTTTTGCATTGGGGGCTAAAGAGGGTGTGGCAAATATTGTGTTGCTAGATGTAGCACACCATTCCCCATGATTAAACAGGTTTATCTTACTCTACACACTCTCCTGAACATTTCCTACATTGCTTTCTCTGTGGCACATACAACAGTTTTTGAGCTATGAGGCAATATGTATTCCATATTCAGTCATTTGCATTGTCTGAATTTTGACCCTGGAACAAATTACCCACTTCTTATTGAAATTACTCTCAAATATGATCAAATATTAATTGCTGTCAATGTTTTGAAAGGTAAATTTTCTAAAACAATTAATACATTCAATTAGTCAGTTTTGAAGCAATACGTTAATCTCTTTTATTTTGAAATTTTCCAAATCTTCGTGACCCGGAAGTGTTTTTTTTTAATGTTGCTCACCAGACACTGATAAGCGAGTTTGCCGCTAGCAGTTGCATTTCTGTGCACTAAAAGGCAGACCAACTGGCCGAACCGAATAGGCTACCAGCCGTTCAGTCGACTTACTATGTCTAAATTACAATTATTTCGTGTGTTTGTAAATGAGCGTTTAACTGCCGCTGCATTAGAGATTTCCGAGGCAGTTGAGAAAACACTATTGGAATACCAGGAGGAAAATGATCGGCTACGGAGGCTGATGCGAATGACACCAGGGATAAAACGATGTGAAACGGGTTCGTATGTACAGCAACTAGATACAAGAGTGAACGTATTTGTATAGTGACACAAAACGATAATATAATATAAGGTTGAAGTGTAGACCGACAGCCTTAATATGAGGAAATCAGGCAACTGTTTATTCCCTGTTTGCACGTCCAACATTTTCCTCTCGCGTGTAACGGCGTGTGTGAAGTTGAACTACACACTTTAGTTGGCCATGCAGTCGGCTCAACTGACGTGTGTCGATGCTTTCCTGAATAATTCTTGAGGTTGCCAATGGGGGCGCTAGGGTTATTCTTTGGGGTTTAACTCTGGTCTGGCTCCGCCAATGTGGTGCTACTTTATCAGGTTACATCCCAAACCAGAGCAAACCGGTCGTATTGCAAATGTTTGTCCTGAAATGGCAGGTACAACATGTGGGTACATTTTGCCGGGGTTCCAAGACTTGATAAAATGTTACCCATCTTCACATGCACTCACTTCTAGATAACTAGGGCCTAGTCCGCACGTACACGGGTATTTTTTAGAACGGCTTTTTTCTCCATCGTTCTTTAAAAAAATCCCGTCCATACAAGCACTGTTTTTTTTTTAAATCTCCGTCCACATGAAAACGCAAAAACACGCTGTCGAACACTGTCAAAGAGCATGCCAAACCAACAGGCGACGATATGACCCTAATCTTAAAGCCATGTTGGCCAATCAGAAGTCTGAAAAAAGTTGTTACCAGTTCCGGTAGGCTAACAATTTGTGCTAGTGTTGGGTTTAGCAGTGACCTCCGTTGCACATTCTGACGCCTAAGGGCCTCAATACTGTGGGAAAGTAACTACATTTGTGTAAACATGTAGAAAGTCCTGTTAGCAAGTTGAAAACCTGCACTATTTTGGCTACGTCTGCCATTGCACAAAATCGCCTCATGTAAATAAAGGAGATAACGGTGCACACTGACGTTACAAGCCAAAATCTCTATTTTCCCTGTCTACATATAAACACTGAAAACAGAGTCTATAAAGAGCTCCACCCTGGAATGAGTTTTACAAAAAGGTCCGTTTTCAATTTCCTAAAACGCAGTTTACATGTGGACGAAAGACATAGAAAACCCCCCGTTTAAAAAATATCCGTGTACGTTTGGACTAGGACTAATCGAACGCAACTAACGTGACTGGTAGAAATGCAGTGCAATCAAAATGTAATTAACTTGATCAGTTTCATACTACTTTTTTGTATTACTTGTACTTTAGAATATATTTATACTATGTGCAGTGGGTATACAGGTGCTGGTCATATAATTAGAATGATCATCAAAAAGTTGATTTATTTCAGTAATTCCATTCAAAAAGTGAAACTTGGATAATGTATACATTCATTCCACACAGACTGATATATTTAAAGTGTTTATTCCTTTTAATTTTGATGATTATAACTGACAACTAATGAAAACCCCAAATTCAGTATCTCAGAAAATTAGAATATTGTGAAAAGGTTCAATATTGAAGACACCTGGTGCCACACTCTAATCAGTTAATTAACTCAAAACACCTGCAAAGGCCTTTAAATGGTCTCTCAGTCTAGTTCTGTAGGCTACACAGTCATGGGGAAGACTGCTGACTTGACAGCTGTCCAAAAGACGACCATTGACACCTTGCACAAGGAGGGCAAGACACAAAAGGTCATTGCTAAAGAGGCTGGCTGTTCACAGAGGCTGGCTGTTCACTCTGTGTCCAAGCACATTAATAGAGAGGCGAAGGGAAGGAAAAGATGTGGTAGAAAAGTGTACAAGCAATAGGGATAACCGCACCCTGGAGAGGATTGTGAAACAAAACCCATTCAAAAATGTGGGGGAGATTCACAAAGAGTGGGCTGCAGCTGGAGTCAGTGATTCAAGAACCACCATGCACAGACGTATGCAAGACATGGGTTTCAGCTGTCGCATTCCTTGTGTCAAGCCACTCTTGAACAAGACACAGCGTCAGAAGCGTCTCGCTTGGGCTAAAGACAAAAAGGACTGGACTGCTGCTGAGTGGTCCAAAGTTATGTTCTCTGATGAAAGTATGTTTT
>JACXGI010004028.1:31611-57213 GCA_016801175.1 Esox masquinongy
AGCTGAAGGTCACTATCAGAGCAACCTGGGCTCTCATAACACCTGAGCAGTGCCACAGACTGATCGACTCCATGCCACGCCGCATTGCTGCAGTAATTCAGGCAAAAGGAGCCCCAACTAAGTATTGAGTGCTGTACATGCTCATACTTTTCATGTTCATACTTTTCAGTTGGCCAACATTTCTAAAAATCCTTTTTTTCTATTGGTCTTAAGTAATATTCTAATTTTGGGAGATACTGAATTTGGGGTTTTCATTAGTTGTCAGTTTTAATCATCACAATTAAATGAAATAAACATTTGAAATATATCAGTCTGTGTGTAATGAATGAATATAATATCCAAGTTTCACTTTTTAAATAGAATTACTGAAATAAATCAACTTTTTGATGATATTCTAATTATATGACCAGCACCTATAGAAAGTTACCACCCACTTTCAAAATTTTAACCTTTTGTTGCCTAAAGCCTTGACCAGACCAAATCCGTCATGCATATGCGTAACAACGGAAGTTCAGTAATTTCCAATGAATATGTGCTTATGATGCAAAGACACAGCACTATGCGCACCCTTTGCGGGTGCATCGCGTTTGCGATGTTGCATGCCTTGGATTTTTCCAAATCTTCCTCCATTAATTATTTGTAGCATTTATGTCTCTATAAATATCGTCTGACAAATCGAAAAGGACAGGATAACCGGCGACCGCACATATCAGCCTCTATTCATAGATGGGTCGTAAATCAACAAATAATGCGTAGCGATATGGAAAGGGCTTGCAACAAGCCGATGCATTCACAACACAATTGGCGGATCTGAGGGTTATACTACGAAGGGAGTTCAACCTACTCAGATTTAACTCGGGGGTTATCAAGGAAAGTCAGGGTTGACTAACTCTGATTGCCTAAATGGTGTTAAACGGTACTACGACAATGATTTAGATGTTTGTTAGTTGACTCGGTGTTAACTTACTGGAGTTTGTGCGCATTCGCCTAAAAGGGGCGCGTTGGGCAACGCAAGCTGAGTTTTTGCACAATGGCTCGTGCTCTGTCTTTTTTCCTGGAAGTATGCACATTTATATAGAAAGGACATGAGGAGTTTAAAGAAAGGTTAACAGTTAAATCTAACACTGTGGCGGCCAACAAAGACAGGGAGGCTTGTTGGCAGCGTATTGCCGACTGAGTAAATTGTCAAATGTTGTCTATTTTGGCTTAAAGACTCTTCTTTTATTTGTAGTATGATTGAGATGTAAGGACAAGTAAAATAGTGTATCTAAATATGTGAAAACAACTAAGATAATTCAGTTACGGCCTACACATGGGCTACATCTCTGAAATTGACCCGTTACTCACTGTTAATTATTTAAGATCTACTCTATAAAACACCTAGGTTGTAGGGCTACCTGTATGAATTTAATGATCAAATACCTGAACATTAATGCTGTGAAATGACTTCCTATTCACATAGGCCTAACCCCCCTCATGTTCTCCCAGGGGCGCTCTAATGAGGATATGCATGGGGATATGCATACTGTCAATGTCAGTGAACGGTGAATGTCGAACTTTTTTTGCACTTATATCAAACTTTGTTTTCTCATAATAATTTCATAATATATATTTTTTTATTCCAAGAAGAGTGAATGCCTCTTACCGACTGACCTTTAAATAGCGTAGTTAAATAGCGTAGTGGTTAGAGACACGGACCGGTAACCAATAGGTCCCACGTTCGGCTCTTGTCTCAGTCAAAGCAAATTATGCATTAGGATTTGTTCCGACAAAATCTTCATTAGGATTTGATAGACAAATACTTCGCTGGCTACAACCTTCAGTAGCTGTGTTATAGTAAGCCTAAAATAAATCTGTTCACGGTTATATTGCGACTATTTCTGGTGGATTTTCGAAATACCCCAAAAAGCATGCACGGATGTGTAATATAGGCTAGATCACAACCCCTTGGGCAGTAAAAGAGTAGGGGTTTCCCTGATTCTCTCGTCTTTTCACTTGACGAAAAAGTCAGTTATCATCACCTATATTGTTAGTTACTGTATCAGTGTCATTCACGAATGAAAGAAAAACAAATGTTTTTGTGCCATGAAATGAAATAGCTTTGGCAGTGTATAGTTCATATTCAGTCTCGCTAGCAATTGCTCAATTCTTATGACTATTCCAAGTAGTAGGTTAGATACTAGTAAGCCTATTACTGGCCAATAAGCTGTTGAAACGGCCAGTGGCAGAAGCCATACATTTCATCGATGCTATTTGTGGTGGAGGTAAACTTAATAGGAAACGTTAGTCAGTTTAACAAAATGCTTAATTGTCTAGCGAAATGTTCAAACTGGGCGTGTTGTTAATGCGTGACAAAATGATCTAATGTCGAGATGCTATACCGACACTGGGCAAACGTGTAGCACTGTGGTGTAGTTGTTAAAGACACAGCGACTCACGTGGGAGACTTCGGTTCAAATCCAGTAAAGGTAACAACATTTATCACTTAAGTGCGGGCCGGCTGTACTAGGCTTGCCTGGTTCCTTTTCTGGTTTGATTATTCACTAACTACAACATTAAGAGTACATATTTCAGAAAATATATTGTGCAAGCATATTATGTTTGACAGCCTATAATATAATCTCCCTCTAAAATTAAAAGCTTGGAGGTTATTACAATACTAAATAGTTTAAGATAGTATTGATAGGCTCATTAAACAATGCGACCAACTGCTGAGATCGCAAAAACGGGTTGGGGACATTCACCGTCTGATTGAAGAGCTTCGGCTTTTAGAAGAGGAATTTTTTAGCTACTTTCATCTGGACCAAGGCCAATACAATCAACTGTTCCAGATTGTAGGACCACGGACCAAAATGGACACCAAGTAGCACGATTTCATTTTGTCAGGTTGAACGCTTGGTCATTTGTCTCCGGTAAGAAAAATGTAATTGATTTGTAGTGTTTAATACCATAACTGAAATTAGGAACTAAATCTAAAGTAAAGAGCTTGTGATAAAGCCCATGTTATGTAACCTGATTTCACAATCTTTATTGCGTTGAGTTTTCATGAGAAATGGGACTGATAGAAGGATGAAGTCTATAAAGTCTAAAACCCATATGGTTATGTTAGCAAGCCACTAGCTAGCCAATAATTGGTAGCCTACGTAGGTAGCTACTTGACACACAATATGCTCAGTGAAAACGATTCTCTCCATTTTATAAAAAGCAGTATGCAACATCCGTGGAGAATCAATGCTTTCTAAGTAATTGCGTAGCTGCACAAAATGTTCTGCAAGCTTTCTGCTTTGACGCTGTAGGTGTTTGAGGCGTTACGCCTTGGCCAGACCAAATCCGCCATGCATTAGCGTAACAACGGAAGTTCAGTCATTTCTAATGAACATGTGCGTTATGATGCAAAGACATTTAGCACTATGCATACCCGTTGCGGATGCGTCGTGTTTGAGGTATTGCATGCGTAGAATTAAGTGAATGTTTGTAAATATATTAAATATTATTTGTAAAAAGTATGTCTTACATAATTGTAATGACTAAAACAAACAAAAAGCTGCCAAATACAAGTGCTCTAAACACACACTAACTACCTATACAGCTTGTAGCTAGAACAGAGTTTGTAGCTAGCAAGTTATCCTCAAGTAGCAGACATAAAAGCTGAGAAACGTGCAGTTGATAGCTTAACAAAACTTTTGTATAACCAACAACTTTAAGTAACTGAGCTGGTAGCCGAATATTGGATGAAAGCTTCCTCCATTAATTATTTGTAGCTTTTATGTCTCTATAAATGTCTGACAAATCGAAGAGGGCAGGATAACCGGCGACCGCACATATCAGCCTCTACTTATAGATGGGTCGTAAATCAACAAATAATGCGTAGCGATATGGAAAGGGCTTGCAGCAAAATGGTGCATACACAACACAATTGGTGGATCTGGTCTGGCCAAGGTGTTACAGCATAAAATGAAAACACAAAAACAGTTTTTCCAGCATTATTTACATACAGTAAAGCCTTCTGTCTGCCCTGGGTCTTGTGCATCAGCTGTTCTGTCAAGCTGGATCTTCATAGCATGACCTTGGATGATGTCAGTAGATCTGAGGTTATTGTTATCTCAGAATCGGGAAAACTGTTTCAAACTCAGAGGCTTTAATTCCTGGTTATATACACTTCTCAAAAAAATTAAGAGAACACGTAATCATCACAGTATAACACCAAGTCAGTTAAACTTCAGGGTTATCAATATGTCCAGTCAAGTTCGCAGACACCACGTTGGTAGGCCTTTGCGGTGACAATGACGAGTCAGCCTACTGGGAGGAGGTCAAGTGCCTGGCGGTGTGGTGCGCTGACAAAAACCTGGCCCTCAACACAAAAAACCAAGGAGCTCAGTGTGGATTACAAGAAGCCTAAAGGTTGCAGTCACGCCCCAGTTCTCATCGATGACACTGTGGATGAAGCGTGTCCAGCTTCAAATTCCTGGGTGTCCACATCTCTGAGGACCACTCCTGGACCCTCAACACCTCAGCCCTGGTTGAAAAGGCGCAGCAGTGCATGTACCTTTTGAAGAGACTGAAGAAAGCCTGCCTGTTCTCCAAGATCCTTTTACCACTTGCATTCTAACTGCGAGAGTGCATTCTAACTGCGCCACAGTGTGGTTTGGTGGATGCTCCGTGGCCGACCGGAAGGCCCTGCAACGGGTGGTGAAAACCGCCTAGCACATCACTGGTGCCCAGCTCCCAGCCATCGTGGACCTCCAGCGCAAGTGATGTCTGCGCAGGGCGCGGGATCATCAGGGTCCCTTGACATCCATCCCAGAAACTGTTTGCCCTCCTACCATCAGGCAGGCAGTACAGGTCTCTTCGTTCCCACACCAGCAGGCTCAGGAACAGGTTCCATCTACTGTAACCCTGCTGAACTCTGTGACCCATCACTAACCATACCCCTCCTTCACCTGTCAGGGACCTTGTTGCACTACTCCCTTTGTACTACTCTGACACTGCCTTGCAAATGGAAGTTTTCAGTTGTTACAGTTAGGTGTCTATCTCGGGATCCTCACTCAAACTCGCTGCTATCCCTGCAGTTCAGTTGCACATGCACTTTGCATATTCAGTTTGCCTCTTTGCACATTTAGAATTGCCATTGTACTTGCATTTTTACAGTTGTTGCATACACATGTCTACCTTGGGGACCTCATTGCTGCTATCTCTGCATCCCAGTTGCACATGCTACCTTACTCCTTCAATTTGCCTTGAATGCACATCTAGAATGCCATTTTTACTGCATTTGCATTCATTTCACATCTATACATTCCACTTGTAATATACATATATTTAATACTTGTAAATACTTGTACATTTTCTGCCCTCTTCTGTTTGCACTTCTGATTAGATGCTAACTGCATTTTGTTGTACTGTACTTGTTCAATGACAATAAAATTGAATCTAATCTAAAAATCTAATAAGCGATTGTGAATTAATGTCACCTGTTTTGGTGCAAATGACTGGAGACGCAACAGCAAGACAACCCTCAAAAATGTAATGGTTTAGCAGGTGGTGGACGAAGCTTTTGACGCGTCTCTCCTTGCAAGTAAATTAAACCGTTAATTGTGCCAAGATTATTTTGTCTCTGTACTTCCATTAAGAGTTATCAAGGAAATTTCCTTAACATGTGTCCAGGAAATGAGCTACAAGTGTCGCATTCCTAGTGTCAAGCCACTCCTGAACCAGAGACATCAGAAGTGTCTTACCTGGGCGAAGGAGAAAAAGAACTGGACCGTTGCTCCATAGAGAATCTATGGGGTGTTGTCAAGAGGAAAATGAGACACCAGACCCAACAACACAGACGTGCTGAAGGCCGCTATCAAAGCAACCCAGGCTTCCATAACATCTCAGCAGTGCCACAGGCTGATTGCCTCCATGCCACGCCGCATTGATGTAGTAATTTGTGCAAAAGGAGCCCCGACCAAGTATTGAATGCATAAATTAACATACTTAGGAAACCTTTACAGGTGTTTTGAGCTAATTAGCTGATTAGAGCTCTCCACAGGTCCACATTTCTGTATTGTAAATTTTATTCTAATATTTTGAGATACTGGATTTTTGATTTCCATGAGCTGTACGCCGTAATCAAGATTGAAACAAAAAAGGCTTGAAATGTTTCACTTTGTGTAATTCATCTAGAATATATGAAGGTGTCACTTTTTGATTTGAATTATGGAAAGAAAGGTACTTTTTCCATGATATTCTAATTGTTTGAGAGGCACCTATAGATCCTTAATCTGATTCAAGTGCAGGACATTTGGATGAAACTGTCATAAATAGGGAGTCATTATCACTAATATGCCCAGCAGGGATATGCCATAGGAATAAGCATTTATTTCACTTTAGCTTTTCAGTCGTCATCTCAACCAGAGTCCTCCTAACACCACCCAAGCCCATTATCCCCACGGGTGTCCCGGATTACATCTGATCACTGGGTCCAAATTCACTCCAGGCATGGAGGGACTGGTGTTGGGTCCTACAGCTAACCCTGCCTCAATTCCAACAAGTTTTTCTTGTTGTTTCCTGAGGTTGATTTACAAAATTGAGCTATTACCTGCGAATATGTAGTGTGCGAGGTTAATTGTTAAAGTAATTGACCTGTGATTTAAAGGTTGTCTGTCACAGAAATATTGCATATTGAATTGGCATTTAGCACTCAGGCATGTTTATTTGCTGTATAGGTCAACTCTGCTCATCATCTCCTTCTCTCCAGACTCCCTGCAGTTCTCACTCAGTGTCTCTGAAGAGGAGGTTCCCCCTGAGCAGCAGCCCTGTGAGCTGGAGTGGAACCCCAGTCTGGGGCAGGAGAACCCAGAGCCCACACAGATTAAAGAGGAACAGGAGGAACTCGGCACCAGTCAGGAGGAAGAGCAGCATCACGAGGTCTTTCACACCAAACACGCCATATTCACCTCTACTTGTGTGAAAAGTGAATGTGATCAGGAGGACCCACTTGGGTCCTTGATTCATCCCCAAACCCAGACTGTGGAGAACAGAGAGAGTGACTCTAAACCACCAGATATCCCAGATTTTGACACTGTCACCCACCTAACGGGTCTCAGCATTACCTATGGTTCTCCAAGTCATCAAACGAATGCCTCCAACTACAACTCAGCTGTAAGCAGCGATACAGTAGAATTTTACAACAGCCCACAAGTGGATCGCAGCCCACAAGTGGATCGCAGCCCACCAGTGGATAAACGTTGTTCCAAACCCAGAACCTCATCTAAAACTACTCACCACTGCCGTGACTGTGGTGAAACATTTAAACTGAAAGCTAACCTACAGAATCATGTGACTTTCTCCAAGAGACACAGTGAATGTAGCTACTGCAAGAAATGCTACAACTCCACCTGTAAACTCAGGGCCCATGTTCAACTCTGTCATGTGGAGAAATCTTACACCTGCCCTGTTTGTGGCAAGACCTTTAAATTCAATGGAGTTCTATCCAGACACATGAGGACTCACACTGGAGAGAAACCATTTAGCTGTGGTGACTGTGAGAAAAGATTCACTGAAAAGGGGAACCTAGAAATGCACAAACTGACTCATGCAAGAGAGAAACCTTTTAGCTGTGGTGACTGTGGGAAAAGCTTTGGTGAGAAGGGGAACTTAGAAATGCACAAACTGACTCACACAGGAGAGAAAACATTTAGCTGTAGTGACTGTGAGAAAACCTTCAGTGTGATGCAGACCCTTAAGCGGCATAAATTGACTCACACAAAAGAGAAACCATTTTGCTGTGCTTACTGTGAAAAAACATTTCATTTCAGGCATATCCTAAAGTGCCATGAACGGATCCACACAGGAGAGAAACCTTTCAGCTGTGGTGATTGTAGTAAATGTTTTGGCCAGAAGAGGGACCTAAGAAGGCACAAG
The DNA here is from genome assembly GCA_016801175.1 of Esox masquinongy. Lineage (NCBI taxonomy): Eukaryota > Metazoa > Chordata > Actinopteri > Esociformes > Esocidae > Esox > Esox masquinongy. Next base: position 39,520 of record JACXGI010004028.1, read on the forward strand.
CTGATTCACACAGGAGAGAAACCATTTAGCTGTAGTGAATGTGGAAAAAGCTTCAATCGCAAGCAGACCCTAAGGCGGCATGAACTGATTCACAAAGTAAAGAAACCTTTTAGCTGTGGAGATTGTGGGAAAACATTCAATCGCCCCCGGACCCTAAAGCGGCATGAACGGATTCACACAGAAAATAAATCATTTAGCTGTGGAGATTGTGGGAAAACATTCGGTTGCAGCCGGTCCCTAAAGCAGCATGCTTTGATTCACAAAGGAGAGAAATAATTTGGATATATTACCTGGAAAAGCTTCAGGCAGAAGGTGATCATAAACACTTTTGAATAAAATATAAATGCGAAAATTAATAAAATGTTTATTATTACAGCGACTGTACTTCTGGAATTTTGTATGATGGCAGAACGTTCCAGCAGTATTGTTCAGTATATTTTCTGCATTTGGTTAGGGAGGCACATCAACACATTATTTAAATGTGGCACTGTGTTCCCCTTCAACAGGCGTCTTAATGTGCCCGGGGAATGTTTACATCAAATCTGTAGAGGAAAACTGGTGTAGGTCATTCCTCAATACTGTTGACATACAGCACATCACCCACATACTGTAGGTCTCTTGTCAAAAACGAGTGCATTAAAGCCCATAGGTCAAATGAAGTGAACTCTCTAGGGAATAGGATGCTATTTATGACACAGCCTCGGTCTCCCATGTTCTGCATCCCTGGTATCAGTCCAGAGAGTCAATGAATATATTACATTAAATTATATTTCAAATATTTACACATATACTGAAAGGTTGTAGAATAAAATCCAAGAATGGACAATAATGCAGTTTTTTATTGTAATTAACTATGTGAATATCATAATTTCTGCTAATTATTGTTGATGTACAAGTGGTGCTTTGAAGATATGATTCAGGTTTTATTTTGAGAAATAGTTGTAAACAAAAAAAAACCTAAAATATTTTGCTCGCATATGTATTCAAACCTCACATTATTATTTGGAAGAACTTTCCCATTCGCTAAAACACCAGCTTTAAGTACTTTGTACACAATGTCGGATGGATTTTGGCCCATTCTTCTTGAAGTTATGGTTGCGTGGAATGGACTGCATAAACAGTACGGTGGTGGAAATATGTGCCCCAGTAAGGATTTGCCCTCATGCTACACCGGGCTAGAGCATGCATTTTGAGTTGTTGTAAATCTCTGCATTGTCACAAAACTGTCTAGCGACGACAATAATCGGGAAGTGATACTGATAGGCTGATAAAAACATGGGTATTTATTTTTGCGTTCAACGTAAAGAAATGCAACACATGAATGCGTTCTGTAAGCAAAGATGAGTGGAGGAATTGAAGAGGGCGGTGTTAGAAAAGTTCTAGAATGCGTTCAGACACTGTCATTCGGTAGTGTTGGTGTCAAACGAAAAGCCACAATGCAGACATCACTGCCAAGGACTAACTAAGCTGTCCCTATGAAAAAAACAATTATTTTTGTCAACTTTTTATTTTTGAAGAATAATATTGTGAGTTGCATTGTTCTGTGCTGTAGCAGTTTAATGAATGTTGGAATACCTAATTAGTAAATTGTTTTTGTAAAATCTCGCCTGTACAGTATAAAGGTACAGGCGAGATTGTTAGTCAGTCTGATATAATTTTGTAGAGAAATATTATTTGAAACATTAACTTAAAACATTAACTGCAGGTATCTACTGGTCAATTTGGCTAGTGATGCTAGTAGTACAGCAAAAATCTTACATATTGCCCCTTTAAAGGAACAAATGAAATCACAATATTCTGTTGCCATCCATTATTCTGAATATACCTTGATCCTAACTTTGGCATTATTTTGTACCCTTTTCTATTTTTAGTTTATTGATATTAATACAATAAACCCACTGTACACACCCAGTAAGGAAGCCATTAAGTTTGCTCGTAAGGTTTACGCTATAGCGTGGACGTGCCGTTCATCGCTTTGCTGTTCAACAAATCTTTTGTTCTTTGAAGGCCGAAGAATGAGCAGTCATGCTCCTTCAGGTGTGTAACTGGTAGAACCGAAGAAAAAAAAATGTAAAACAGACTCCACTTATAATGCATCACTACAGAGCAGCATTTGTTTACATTGCAGTATATTTAAGCCAGATATGACTAACGGACTGTATTCCAGGAGGCTGCTTGGTCGATTTTTATTGCTCGTTTTGAACAGACTTTATGTGCAGCATTAGACATGGAATCTTGCACGGTCCAATATGGTAGAATATACCCACAAAACATTGTTGAACAATTTTACATTTTGGAGAATTTATACATAAATATATCCCATAATATCTCAGAAATGCTTACAAAGTATTTGTATGAAAAATATATCGATATATATGCACATTTTCCATCATTTTATACCTAACTGTTCATTTGCAATGTATACATAACGGGACTTCTCTGAAGCTTCCCAAAAATTTGTAATCCGGAAGTAGTACTACTTGCTTAAAATTAGTGATTAGAACATTTAGAAAGTAGGCTTGATTTTATTTTAATATAGTTTTTGTGTTGTTAAAAACAGACCTATTGGCCGAAATGAACAGGCGACACAACCCTCAATCGACTGAATGTCTAAATTACAATTGTTTTTAAATGAGTGTTTGACTCAGAAACATGAATTTGGTCAGAAACATGCACACCAGTAGGCCACTGGAGGTCATTTTGTAGGGCTCCAGCAGTACTCCTCCTGTTCCTCCTCGCACAAAGGAGTAGACGATGCACTTCTATGGCCCTGTCCAGCTCTCATTGTGTAACGGCCTGTCTCCTGGTATTTCTGTAGTGTAATGAGAAATGTCTGTTGAGGAAGAGTGGAAGTGTATTCAACAGAGGTGCGTCTGGCCCCACCAAGTCTCCAACACACCCTTGGTGATGTTAATCATGGGTCCTGCATAACATTTGCTTCTCTAAAGATCTTCAACACCAGGGGGGTTTTCCATCAATGCCGCTAATGAAATCCTTGCTTAACTGAAAAAGCCTGGTTTGAATGAACGCCAACTTCCACTTAAGGCTCAAGCCGTTCCATTAATACAATCTAGCCGTGTCTTGTCAACATCAACTCAAACCAGGCTTGCATTGTGCATGCGCACGGAGTACATAAGCAGCCCAGAACAAGCGATCATCGAAATGAAGATACTATGTCGCAAAAAAGAACTGAAAACTAGAGTGGTGATCTCAACAGCGGAACAAACCCTGCTGATGGGACTTTATGAAGAATTTAAAGAAGTCATCACTAAAAAGGGCAATACTGCCGCAAAAACATTGCTGACTGGTTAAATGCATAAGTCATACTAGCCTTATTATTGTTTAACTTTTAATTTTGAATAAATGAACATTCAGATCACCAGAAAAGACTGGCTATATTATCAGGCTAGATAATATCCGATTTATGATCAATCAAAAATATGTTGTAGGCTAACTTACATACAGTGGATATAAAAAGTCTACACACCCCTGTTAAAATGCCAGGTTTTTGTGATGTAAAAGAATGAGACAAAGATAAAACATGTCAGAACCTTTTCCACTTTTAATGTGACCTATAATGTGAACAATTCAATGGAAAACCAAACTGAAATCTTTGAGGGGGAAAAATGAAAAATAAAAACCTTACAATAACCTGGTTGCATAAGTGTGCACACCCTCTTATGACTGGGGATGTGGCTGTGTTCAGAATTAACCAATCACATTCAAACATGTTAAATAGAAGTTATGCAACCTGGTTGCATAAGTGTGCACACCCTCTTATGACTGGGGATGTGGCTGTGTTCAGAATTAACCAATCACATTCAAACATGTTAAATAGAAGTCATTACACACCTGCCATCATTTGAAGTGACTCTGGTTATTCACAAATAAAGTTCAGCTGTTCTAGTAGGATTTTCCTGACATTTTCTTAGTTGCATCTCAGAGCAAAAGCCATGGTCCGCAGAGAGCTTCCAGAGCATCAGAAGGATCTCACTGTTGAACGATATCAGTCAGGAGAAGGGTACAAAAGAGTTTCCAAAGCATTAGATATACCATGGAACACAGGGAAGACAGTCATCATCAAGTGGAGAAAATATGGCAACAACAGAGACATTACCAAGAACTGGACGTCCCTTCAAAATTGATGAAAAGATGAGGAGAAAACTGGCCAGGGAGGCTTCCAAGAGGCCTACAGCAACATTAAAGGAACTGCAGGAATTTCTGTCAAGTACTGGCTGTGTGCTACATGTGACAACAATCTCCCGTATTCTTCATATGAATGGGCTATGGGTTAGGGTGGCAAGACGGAAGCCTTTTCTCACAAAGAAAAACATCCAAGCCTGGCTAAAGTTTGCAAAAACAAACATCAAGTCTCCCAAAAGCACGTGGGAAAATGTGTTATGGTCTGATGAAACCAAGGTGGAACTTTTTGGCCATAATTCCTAGCTTTGATATTAGATATCTGGTAACTTCCATCTCAGATCATCTGACCGCATAGAGGGTGACCAATGATGTGGCACAGTTTGCTTGGCAGAGCCTTCATTTTAAATTGCCCAGCATGAGTAAGAGGAGTTGATGCAGTGGTGTCTTTCAAAATGTTAATTCCAGTTCTGAATTATCTCAACAATACTCACATTACACACTCACATTAATTTTGGGTCTGACATTGTGAGATTTCAAATCTGGTTTTGCATAGTCCTTCTGCAGCTACATGTTAGTGCTATGACATACTTACATGATTGATCTGTGCTGATAAGGTAAAGTGAAACATTCTCTGTACAGTACAGTTACTTCTTTGTGTGAGGCAAACATTGAAATTGACATTTCTGTGAACAACTGCCAGGGTAACGGGATTTAAATCCAAAGTGTTGACATCCAAACTTATTTGAACTATTTTTACAGAAGTGCACATTTCATCCAAATCCAATTGCTACTATTCTGCCTGACATTTTCTGAACAGATGCCCCCAGTAGATGCCTCTATGTTTAGGCTATGGAAAGATTTCTAAATGACATAGTCTGCCTCCACAGGTCCAGATGGGGACTGGCATGCACATAGGTACAGTCTGTTGTTTCTATAACATTGGGGAAGCCTGAGAAATAGGATTACGTTAATACAGAGGATTGTCAACCTGTAGGCTACTTTGCATTTATTTTAATGGTCACATACCTGCAATTGAATAAAATTGTTGGTTCTTTGTGTTTCAAGATGACCAGGGAAAGTGATGAAAATATTCAGGTACTGCTTTAGAGCAAGACATACCCTTATTTCCTGGCATGCAGTTGCCTTCGCAAGACCTTCTGCAACACCAACACTGTAAAAGAATGTCCCACATGCAAAGAAAGACTTCTATGCAGACAGACTGAATAGTGGTCAAGGCTTGGCTACGTTGAGTGTGCTTGTGATTGGTTCCAGCAGACTGCATAGGTAAACTTCGCTGGATCTACTGAACCTGTACCTCTCCCACAGATACTCATCAGGGAAGCCCAGTGGAGAACTTCTGTCTCTAAAGACCCTTGGGGCTGGTGGTGTAAACGCTCTGTGTAGAATCTGAGCACCTTCATCCACAGGGTTGTTGAGGAATGGGCATGCCATATTTGGTTGCAACTGGCTGGTCTTTAGATGCACTGCATATATAGGCTAAATCTCAAATTGTGTACTTGCATACTATAAAGTATGCCAGATTAGTATGCGAGAACATTAGTATGTCTCAAACCATTGTACGCTGAAAATAGTATGCCAATGGTCTACTATTCCTGGTGGATTTTCAAATTATGCATCCATGCATGCTTTTTGGGGTAATGTAGACCACAACTACTTGTGCAGTTAAAGAGGAGGGATTTTCATGATTCTCTCGTCTTTTCACTTGACAAAAATGTCACCTATATTGATAGTTACTGCATCAATGTCGGACATTGTTGTGCCCTGAAATGAAATAGCTTTGGCAGTGTAAAGTTTGTCTTCAGTCTCGCTAGCAATTGCTCAATTGTCAATACTATTCCAAGCAGTAAGATACTAGTATTAGTGGCTTATAAGCTTTTAAAACGGCCAGTGCCAAAAGTCATACATTTCATAGATGCTATTTGTGGTGGAAGTAAATTTCATAAGAAATGTTAGTCAGTTTAACACAATGCTTCATTGTGTCTAGCAAAATAATCAAAATTGGCGTGATGTTAATGCGTGATGGAATGTTGAGACACCATATTATGACAAGGTAGGTCCCAGTCAGTCCCAATACTGGCATACTAGCTTACTATATACTAAACAGTACGTACTTTACCATCATCCACAAAGTACGTACTGAATTTCTAGTACATAGTATGTAGTATGCGATTGGAGATTCAGCCATAGTCTAGGCCTATGTTAATTAACTATTGGCTTTTGAAGACAGTCAAAGTGGTAAGACATGCTTTTATTAACTTGTTTATTTTTATTGAGATGTTCTTTGGAACTAAATTAAACACGTCAATGGGCTACATCCACTCTGGGTGGTGACGTACTTCCCTTTTACAATAATACTGCTCACCTGTTTCCGGCGCATGTTAGTTGTATGTATACATTCGTCTGTTGGCGCAAGTTTAATTAGATAAATAAACATGATTGAGACTCGGAAAAAGATATTTAAGAATGTATTTTTTAAGAAACAAGTAAAGAAATATTCAGAACATTGCTCTGTACCTCACATGTACTAAACTGAATGGGGTTATTAGTATGCATATCTTCCTGCTTGACGTTGCGCTGAAGAAGCAGTGGTTAGTGCAAATACGCCGGGACCACTTCACTATATTACAGTCCAATCTAAATTATGCAGCAGGCATTTCACCAAAGACCAGCCAGGTCAGGGCTGCCCAACCCTGTTCCTGGAGATCTGCTGTCCTGTAGGTTTTCTCTCTAACTCTAATTTAGCACACTTGATTCCAATAATTGCGCAGTAAAAGAGGAGGGGTTTCCACGATTCTCTCGTCTTTTCACTTGACGAAAGTCAGTTATCGTCACCTACAATGACAGTTATTGTACCAGTGTCATTGACGAATGAAGGAAAAATGAACGTTGTTGTGACATGAAATTAAATAGCTTGGGCAGTGTAAAGTTCGTCTTCAGTCTCGCAATTGCTCAATTCTTATGACTATTCCAAGTAGTAAGAAACTAGTAGGCCTATTACTGGCTAATTAAATTACTGTCCATTAAACTTCGTAAGAAACGTTAGTTACTTTAACAATGCTTAATAGTGTCTAGCTAAATATTCAAACTTGGCATTGTTAAGTGTGACAAAATGAACTAATGTCGAGACTCAGTTGTATGACGAGGTAGTATGTCCCAATACTGGCATACTAGCTTACTATATACTAAACAGTACGTACTTCACCATCAACCGTGAAGTACGTACTTGTAGTATGCGATTTGAGATTCATGATTAGTCTGGATCATGACTACTGTGCTGTCCCCGAACCAGCTTCACTGGATGTCATTTCATGAAAATGAGTACCTTCGTAATCATTTATGTATGTCGATACATACATCTTAAATCCTTTATCCAACTTGCTAGCTGGAGACTTGCAAATCATCTTGCAAATTTTAGGCAACTCTTGTAAACACCTTGAATAAAAGAGCACCATTATTTTAATAAGGGAGCGGCACAACCGGAAATGCAGGAGCAGAATTAAGGACAGAAAAAAGTATTTCAATGACAGAAAAAAGTCTGGACTTATGTTTCTGAACACGGACAGGACAAAAGTGATGCAAGTGAGAAAATACACAGAACTGTCTTTTGGGATTCTGTTTCCGCCTGTTGGACATTCTTTGAAACACAGCTAAATTAAGCTTGACAGTTAGCCTACAAGGGAACAGGCTAGTTCAGAGGTTTAAGTTACCTTGGTCACTGAGCAGGGACTCCTACAGTTGTGCTCAAAAGTTTGCATACCCTTGGAGAATTGGTAATATATGTGCCATTTTTAAAGAAAACATGAGTGAGCAGGCAAAACTCATTTCTTTTATTTCTTATGGGATTCATATGCAACTGTAGGTTATGACAGAATGGCACAATCATAAAACAAAACATGGCAACAAACAAAAAAAATTAACTGACCTCGGTTCAAAAGTCTTCATACCCTAAGTTCTTAATACTGTGTATTGCCCCCTTAAGCATAAATGACATCGTGTAGTCTTTTGCAATAGTTGTCTATGAGTCCCCAAATTCTTGCAGGTGGTATAGCTGCTCATTCGTTTTGGCAAAATGCCCCCAGGTCATGCAAAGTCTTTGATCATCTTGCATGAACCGCACGTTTGAGATCTCCTCAGAGTGCCTCGATGATATTAAGGTCAGGAGACTGTAATGGCCACTCCAGAATCTTCACCTTTTTCTGCTGTAACCACTGGAGGGTCAATTTGGCCTTGTGCTTAGGGTCATTGTCGTGCTGGAAAGTCCAATAGCGTCCCATGTGCAGCTTTCAGTATTTTCTGATAACATGCTGCATTTATCTTGCCATCAATTTTCACAAGATTCCCTGTGCCTTTAGAGCTCACACACCCCCAAAACATCAGTGAGCCATCACCATGCTTCACATTGGGATGGTATTCTGTTCACTACACACTGCGGGCACAATTATTAGGCAAATTCTATTCCTCAACATTTATTTTATTGTTGAAAAAACACAATGCTCTCAGTCAATCCAAAATATTATTGAACCTCAAACCAGAATGTTTAACAATGGAAAAGTGAGTTTTGATCTTTCTCAGGGGAATACATGAGTGCAGAATAATCAGGCAACAATTGGTGTGCAGAATTAATAGGCAACTAATTAAACAATTTCTCCCAACTCACGTATATGTTCTCAATTTTTAAAGTAAGTGTAACAAATAAGTAACACAAAATGACAATTAAAATTTTTGTCCTTTCAAAAATATTCAGTGACCAATATAACCACCCTTCTTTTCAATAACTGCCATGAGCCTTCCATCTATGGAGTCTGTCAGTTTCTTGATCAGTTCACGATCAACTTTCGCTGAAGCAGCAACCACAGCCTCACAAATGCTGTTCAAAGAGGTGTATTGTCTTCCCTGACTGTAAATCTCACATTTGAGAAGGGCCCACAAATTCTCAATAGGATTTAAGTCAGGAGAGGAAGCCAGGTCATTATTCGTGCTTCTTTGTGACCCTTGCTGGCTAGCCAAGCAGTGGAGTACTTTGATGCATGTGATGGAGCATTGTCCTGCATGAAAATCATGGCCTTCTTGAATGCTGAGGACTTCCTGTACCACTGTTTGTAGAAAGCATCTTCCAGAAACTGGCAGTAGGTTTGGGAGTTGAGTTTCAGTCCATCTTCAACCCGAAAAGCTCTAACTACCTCATCCTTAATGATAGCAGCCCATACCAGTACCCCTCCTCCACCTTGCTGGCACCTGACTCGAAGTGGTACCCTGTGTCCATTAGTGATGGCCACAGGCCAATTCATCTGGTCCATCAAGAGTCACCCTCATTTCATCTGTCCATAAAACCTTTGAAAAATCTGTCTCCAGGTATTTCTTTGCCCAGTCTATACAGAACATCATCTTCAAATCTAATGCAGTGGTGGTCGTGTTTTAGCCTTCTTGACCTTGGCCATGTCTCTGAGCACTTGACACCATGTACTTCTGGACACTCCAGGTAGGTGGCTGTTCTGGAATATGATGGCACTGGAGGATAATGGGTTTGTGGTAGCTTCACGTTTAATTCTTCTCAAGTCTTTTACAGTTAACTTGCGTCTTTTCTTCTCCATGCATTTTTTGCACCCCAGTTGACTATTCGCAACAAAACCTTTGATAACTTTTTGACTTTTCTGTGTCAGTTAAATGTCTTTTTTTGGCCCATTTTACCTTAGGTCATGAAGCTGCCTAATAATTATGCACACCTTGATATTAGGTGTAATTCACTGTTGCCACACCCTCCCTCATTACACAAATACATATCACCTGAAAATGATTCAATCCAATGTGCATTCAAGTTTATATGGTTTGGAGTTGGAAAATGTACATAGAAATAATGATATGATCAGAATACTCACTTGCCTAATAATTGTGCATGCAGGCCTTGTTGACCCCTCTCCAAACATAGTGCTTATGGTTGTGACCATAAAGCTCTATTTTGGTCTTGTCACTCCAAATTACAATGTGCCAGAAGCTGTGAAGTGTGTCAAGGTGTTGTTGGGCATATTGTAACCGGGCTTTTTTGTGGTAACAGCGCAATAAAGGCTTCTTTCTGGCAACTCGACTACGCAGCTCATTTTTGTTCAAGTATCATCGTATTTTGCTCCTTGAAACAACCACACCGCCTTGTTCCAGAGCAGCCTGTATTTTTCCTGAGTTTACTTCTGGGTTTTTCTTTGTATCCCGAACAATTCTTCAGGCAGTTTTGGCTGAAATTTTTCTTGGTCTACCTGACCTTGGCTTGGTATCAAGAAATCCCAGAATTTTCCACTTCTTAATTTTGTGATTGAACAGTACTGACTGGCATTTGCAAGGCTTTGGATATCTTTTTATATCCTTTTCCATCTTTGTAAAGTTCCATTACCTTGTTTCGCAGGTCTTTTGACAGTTCTTTTCTGCTCCCCATAGCTCAGTATGTAGCCTGTTCAGTGCATCCACGTGAGAGCTAACAAACTCATTGACTATTTATACACAGACCCTAATTGCAATTTAAAAAGCCACAGGGGTGGGAAATTCACATTTAATTGCCATTTTCACCTGTGTGTGTCACCTTGTGTCTGTAACAAGGCCAAACATTCAAGGGTATGTCAACTTTTGATCAGGGCCATTTGGGTGATTTCTGTTATCATTATGATTTAAAAAGGAGCCAAACAACTATGTGATAATAAATGGCCTCATATGATCACTATCCTTAAATAAAATAGTTTTTTTGGATGATCAGTCATTTTCAAAATCAATGCCAAAATTTCACAATTTCTGCCAGGATATGCAAACTTATGAGCACAACTGTATGTACAAGTGGAATGTATAGATGTGCAATTAATGCAAATGCATTGCATGGCAATTCTAGGAAAATTGACAAGTATTAAGTATAATGTATGTACAAGAGGGGTAAATAGTTGTGTGGGTACAAGTGGCAATTCTGAATGGCATTCTTAATTTGCAGTTGAGGCAAATTAGAGTAGGGTATCATGTGCAACTGAAATGCAGGGATAGCAGCAATGACACGTGCCTTTAGATAACTGAAAACATCCTTATCACACTTGTAAGGCAGTGACAGTCCAGTAGTACAAAGGGTGGGTATAGTTAGTGATGAGAAGTCACAGAGTTCAGCACGGTTACAGCAGATGGAAAGAAACTGTTCCTGAGCCTGCTGGCGCGAGAACGAAGGGAGACCTGTACCCCCTGCCTGATGGTAGGAGGGCAAACAGTTGGTGGCATGGATGTGAAGGGTCCTTGGTGATGCCACATGCCCTGTGCAGACACTGCTTGTGCTGGAGGTCTACAATGGTTGGGGGCTGGGTACCCCTGACGTGCTGGGCAGTTTTCACCACCCGTTGCAGGGCCTTCCGGTCGGCTACGGAGCAACCACCAAACCACACTGTGCGCAGTTAGTCAGAATGCTCTCGATTGTGCAGCAGTAGTTCACAAGGACAATAACAAGTTCTGAAACTAATATCTGAGTGGCTGATTTAACAGAATTTGGGGACTGTTTGAACAACGAGTCGGATTGCATTCGGACACCTGATCCGCTGTTCCTCTTTCTCTGGCACGAGCCAGTACACAAGTGGATTTTGTATTATTTCATTTTGCCTCTGGGGTGAGTAACCTATTCATTTCCTGCTGGACAGCGATTGTACTTTGGCTTGCTCACCCTGGATACGTTCAATAGGCCATTGTTCGTTTTGGAGACTTAAAGATCCAAAGTTTACATTTCTCTATTTTTAATCATTAAACATCTCTTATTTTTCAATTTGGATCGCAAGTGAAACAATAGATTCAAGCCAATAGGGCAGACAAGTGCATTTTTGGACATGTGGGCTGTTCTTCCCACAAAGGAGCCACGACCGGTCCTGCTGCTTGGTGCCCTTCTACGGCCCTGTCCAGCTCGTAACGGCCTGTTTCCTGGTATCTCCTCCATGCTCTAGAGACTGTACCGGGAGACACAGCGAACTTTCTTGCGACAGCCCTTATGGATGTGCTATCCTGGAAGAGCTGGACTACCTGTGCAACCTGAATGGGCTGCAGGTACCGCCTCATGCTACCAGTAGTGACAAGGACACTAGCAAAACACAGAACTAAAACACCACCTGCAAAACCATTCACTTTTTGTGTGTTGTCTTGCTGTTGCCTCTCCAGTGCACCTATTGTCACTTTCATTTGCACCAAAACAGGTGAAATTGATTCACAATCACTTATGCTTCCTAACTGGACAGATTGATATCCCAGAAGTTTAATTGACTTGGTGTTACACTGTGATGATTACACGTTCCCTTATTTTTTTGAGCAGTGTATTTACATATTAAATGATTCATAGGGATAAATCCTGGGCTTTTGCTATTTCAGGAATCAACAATGTCACCATTGTCATTCTGCATTATGGAGTTAATAGGAAACAATAGTTTACCGTCGATCCTATAACAAGATTATGACGGTAAATTGATGATAGACTTAACCAAGGTTGGATAAAACTGTTTCAGTACCAAACTTGTAGACAGACACAGAATAGGAAATAATCCAGATTGTTTCATGAGGCAACATGTAACCATGAAAGGGAACAATTTCCATGTTGTGGAGACCAGGACTAACCAACGTAGATTTTGGATGACAGTCTCATGACAGAGAGCCCATCAGCAATATTTGGGGGAGATGTTATAAAAGGTCAACTTTAAAACAGTGACATTTATCACATACAATGTATATCAATCAGTCAATCAAATTAATTTTATAAAGCCCATTATAAATCAGCAGTTGTCACAAAGTGCTTTTGCACATACCCAGCCTGAAACCCCAGAGCAAGCAACATCTGGGTTAATGCTGTGGCTAGGAAAAAATCCCTGGTAGGTTAGAACTTAGGAAGAAACCTAGAGAGGAACCAGACTCTGCGGTGTGTCTAGTCCTCTTCTGGCTGTGACTGGAACAATCAGTTGGGGTGAGAGCAGTGGCAGCCGGAATCATCAGACAGCAACTTAGCTGTTCATAGTTCTTCTGGTTGTCCGGCAGATATGAGCCATTTGGGCCTGGTCGTCCTGAGGTGTGTTTCAAGAGCGCATCTCTTACGTTGAAACAGAATAGTACACAAGAAATGTTTACAGAGCGCATTCCTTGGATTTACAAAAGAGAACTGACCCTACACCTCTGTCAGAATAATAAAGCAGGCAGTGTAAAACCTCGGGCTGAGATGGGAGGAGGGGCATCCCAGTGCAGATAAGAGCCTGTAGTAGACTGCAATGTAAATCCAATGGCTTTCTATTCAACTTCACACCCCTGGGTTTTCAAACAAGAAACCAGGGAAGCCTAGTTCAGCCGGCCCACAATAGAAAGTGTTGCCCTCTTGAGATTCAAACCCAGGTCACCCACGTGAAAGGCTGTGTCGTTAACCACTACACCACAGAGCTGTACATGTGCTAGGTGTCAGTATAGCGTCTTGTCTCTATCCTGACAAATTCTCTTTTGCCACTGGCCGTTTTAATAGTGAATTGGCCATTCGTAAATGACATTGATACAGTTAAACTGACTAACGTTTCTTACTAAGTTTACCTCCACCACAAATAGCGTTTATGTATGGCGTTTGCTACTGGCCGTTTTAACAGCGTATTAGCCAGTAATAAGCTTTACCGGTATCTACTAACTTACTGGAATAGTCATAAGAATTGAGCAATTGCTAGCGAGTCTGCCAAAGCTATTTCATTTCATGTCTTTAACCACTATGCCATGGCATTACACGTTTCAGCAGTTGCTAGACTCCATTGAGGATTGTGTTACACTGACTAACGTTTCTTATTAAGTTTACCTCCACCATAGCGTCTATGAACTGTATTGCTTTTGCCACTGGCCGTTTTAACAGCTTATTAGCCAGTAATAGGCTTAACTAGTATCTACTAACTTCTTAGGAATAATCATAAGAATTGAGCAATTGCTAGCGAGACTGAAGATGAATTTTTCCATGCCAGAACCAGTCGCAATATAACCGTATACAGTTTAAGTTAAGGTTTACTATAAAGTAACTAATGTATGTTGTAGCGGGCAAATGTGTTTGTCTATCCTGACCCAAAACGCATGCACGGATGCGTACTTCGAAAATCCACAAGAAACAGTCGCAATATAACCGTAAACTGTTTTATTTCAGGCTTACGATAATGTAGTTACTGGAGGTTTTAACCAGCGAAGTTTTCGTCTATATGAAAAACAATTCAAAATGCATACTTGGCTTTGCCTGCGTGGAGATATGAACTTGGGACCTTAAGTTTGCAGGTCCGCTTCTCTAACCACTACGCTATTTAACAAAGTATACTCAGTCAGTCAGTAAGAGACATTTGCTCTTCTTGGCCGACTCCGCTTACACGGTCCGGCAAAAGTTGGGACATAAGCAACAAAAGACTGGAATAGTTTTGAAATGCTAAAAACTAAATCTGGTGGAATATCACACAACTAATTAGGTCAATAACAACAGGTTAGTAAGATGATTGGGTATTAAAAGATCATTCCAGAGAGGATGGGTCGGTCAGAAGTGAGGATGGGGAGCGGTTCACCACTCTGAAAGACTGTGCGGGCAAATAGTACAACAATTTAAGAATAACGTTTCTCAACATAAAATTGCAAAAACTTTGGGGATCTCATCATCCATTACATAATATCAATAAAAGATTCAGAGAATCTGGAGAAATCTCTGTATGTAAGGGACAGGGCTTTTCGGGCCCTTAGATGGCACTCCATTAAAAACAGACACGATTCTGTAGTGGAAATCACTGCATGGGCTCAGGAACAATTCCGAAACCTGTCTGTGAACACAGTATGTCACTGCATCCACAAATGAAAGTTAAAATTCTACCATGCAAACTTAGGAAGAGTTCAGAAATCAATATTTGGTGGAATGACCCTGATTTGTAATCACAACTTTCATGGGTCTCTCCACCAGTCTGTCACATTGCTGTTGGGTGACTTTATGCCACTCCTGGCACAAAAATTCAAGTAGCTCATCTTTGTTTTATGCCCTGTGACCATCCATCTTCCTCTTGATCAAATTCCAGAGATTTTCAATGGGGTTCAGGTCTGGAGATTGGGCTGGTCATGACAGGGTCTTGATCTGGTGGTCCTCCATCCACACCTTGATTGACCTGGCTGTGTGGCATGGAGCATTGTCCTGCTGGAAAAAACAAGTCTCAGAGTTGGGGAACATTGTCAGAGCAGAAGGAAGCAGGCGTTCTTCCAGGATTTTCTTGTACTTGGCTTGATTCATGCGTCCTTCACAAAGACAAATCTGCCCGATTCCAGCCTTGCTGAAGCATCCCCAGATCATCACTGATCCTCCACCAGATTTCATAGTGGGTGCGAGACACTGTGGCTTGTAGACCTCTCCAGGTCTCCGTCTAACCATTAGACGACCAGGTGTTGGGCAAATCTGAAAATTTGACTCGTTAGAGATGATGACCTTACTCCATTCCTCTACGGTCCAATCCTTATGGTCTTTTGCAAACTTCAGCCTGGCTCTTCTTTGCTGGTCATTGATGAAGGGCTTTTTTCTAGCTTTGTACGACTTCAGCCCTGCCCCTAGGAGCCTGTTTTGAACCGTGTTCACTGTGCACTTCACCCCAGCTGCTGTTTGCCATTCATTTTGTAGGTCACTTGATGTCATCCTACGGTTGTTGAGTGACATTCGAATGAGTTGACGGTCATCTCGGTCAGTGGACAGTCGTTTTCGCCCTCTGCCAGTCTGTAGCTTTTTTGTCCCCTGTGTCTGTTACTTGACCTTGTTCTTATGAACTGCCGTCTTTGATATTTTCAGGATGAAAGCAACCTGATGCTCACTGTATCCCTCTGCCAGTAAAGCCAGAATTGAACCCTTCTTTTCCTCACTCAAAGCTTTTCTTTTCAACTCTTTTGTCACGCTGAATAGTTCTTTTTTCATTCAAATTACCTTTGAGGTATTACTTGCACTGTTTTTGACATCCAGCTGGTCCTATTGCAAGAGGATAGTGATGACCACAGCATTGGTTTTTATACTTTTCCTCATTAAATTAGATTTGGTTCAGGTAATCACCTAATCAGTACCTCATTAAGTAAAATGAGGTGTGCCTGTGTTGGAATTTAACAAACACTGGAATGGAATGGCTGCCATACATGTAGAGATGCTTAGGAGTGGTCACATAATTTTTTCCAGAGCTGTATATACAAGATCCAGACCTGCCATAGCCTTCTCTGGGACCGAGCTCATTCAAAATGGGCTGAGACTAACAAAAACTATCCTGTGGTCTCACCAATCAAAATTAGAAATTATTTTTGGGATGCTGCATCCTCCAGAGTAAAGACAAAAAGGACCATCCAGCTTGTTATTAGCGCACAGTTCCAAAGCCAGCATCCGTGATGGTATGGGGGTGCATTAGTGCACATGACATGGGTTGCTTGCACATCTGAGACGGCACCATTTATGCTGAAAAATATATACAGGTTTCAGAGCAACATATGCTAACATCCAGATGTCTTTTTCAGGGAAGGCTTTGCTTATTTCAGCAAGACAATGCCAAACCACATTCTGCAGGTGTAGCCCTCTGAGAAATCAGTAATGTCTTAAGTGCTATTATAGTCTTAGGAATGTTAAAATATGGTTCATGCTTTAAAAAAAAAAGAATACTGTTATCACAGGAGAAATAGTTTAGTAGCTTGTTTACAGTTACTTGAGCTCACGTTAGAAAAAAAGGAGAGCGCACCTTTGAAACTGGGAGGAAGGGGAAGAGAGAGAGAGCGATGGTGTTCCTGGGATTGGACTTTTTGCTCTGGATATCTTTGCGTTTTTTGAGTTTTTCCAGTTATCAAACTGAGTTGGATGGAGGTGTGTGTGTGTGTGTGTGTGTGTGTGTGTGTGTGTGTGTGTGTGTGTATATATATATAAAAATTTGTCAAGGGTTCATTGTTTCAATTTTTGGACGGCATTCAAATTTATTTTTTTCTTCAAGATGTCTGTTGGTAGTGGTAGAGCAGTTTCGGCTAACCTAGCTAGTTTTCTTTTTAACTGCTAACCGTGTTTTTGGAAAGTTGTTTTTTTTGTGCACCAACGATGTATGGGCCCAAATGCAGGTAACACAAACGCTTGTGTAAAGACTGATAAATCATTTGTATAAGTGGATGCCTTGAAAAGTGGTTAAATTACTGGTTGTCATATTTGGATTTTCCATCCAAATGTTCAAATTACATGCTAGTAACGTGTCACATCTGTTCAACAGTATATTCTAAAACAAATAAGTTTAGTGCGACATTTAAATATTGGTTAACTATAGTACTATAGTATAGTAGTATGAATACAATTTTGCCGTCTAGAAGGGGTTACAGAGAATCAGGATTAATCTCTGTACACGAGGGACAAAGCTGAAAACCAATATTGGATGGCTGTGAGCTTATCAGTGCACAGTTCAAAAGCCAACATCCGTGATGGTATGGGGGTGCATTAGTGCACATGGCATGGGTGACTTGCACATCTCTGAAGGCACCATTAATGCTAAACAATATATATTGTGT